>JAQZBX010085216.1:0-13156 GCA_029593785.1 Cabassous unicinctus
TTCACGCCCTCACTAATCCAGGCAGCTTCAGAGCCAGGCCCCAGGCTGGACTTGGGTCACAGACTTGCCGTCCCTGCCCCGGGGGCAGCTGGAGCAGCTGCAGCTCACTTTAGACTCTGGACAGGGAGCAGCGTGGTGCTCACTTAGTGCCCAGGTGGAAATACTGAGGCAGGAGGTGAATCAAGAACTTTCATATGCACACTGCTGTAGAAGTACAAGGCAAACTCGGGAGAAACTATGAAAGTGGATGTCTGGCGTGGGAAAGGAGAGTGCTGTTTTGTATTATGCTTTGATTTTTAAAAATTATTTGCATAGTAAATGTTATTAAATGTAGTAAATGATTTAAAAACAAAATCAAAACAAAAAGCAAACAAGGGAGGTGAACTGCCCACTGTCACTTGGAAAGTTCATGGCCTGTGCTAGGACAGGAGCTTGGGTCTCCTGACTTCTTTAGCCTGGGTGTTGGCCTGGCCCCGCCCCAGCCCTCCCCACCCCCACCTGTCCCCAGCCTCCTTCCCCAGGGCTGGAGTGTCCGTGGGTGGGGGCATGAAACTGGTCCAGCAGCTGGTTCTGTCACTTCCTTGCCCTCTGGGTTCTTCTCTCCTGAGGTGGGATTCTGTCATGAAAATGAGGCACTTCCCTCCCAGCTAAGCACCCCAGTTGGAACAGTTTGGGAAGAACACACCTTTTCGGGTCCTGCTGTCTGCCTGTCTGTCCTGTGAAGAGCCAGGCCAGAAAGAAGGAGCCACGTGGACTAGGTCGTATCCAGCTTGGCAGTCTTCCGGAGACCTGGGCACAGGTCTCTTTTTTTTAACCTACTTTTAAAAATTAATTTTTGTTGTTGTTGTTGTTAGGGAAGTTGTAAGTTTACAGAAATGCATGAAATATCTAAAACACAGAGTTCCTGTCCTGGTTTGAGTCTTTTGTGGGCCCAGAAAATTGTTTTTAAGTGAACCAATTCCTGCAGGTATAAGCCTATTGCACGTAGAACCTTTTGGTTAGATTCAGTTAAGGGACGTTTTGAGTAGGTTACTTTTGATTGGATCACTTTAGTTAAAGCCTTTTGATTAACTTTTAAGACCCAGGATGGGTCCTAATCCTTTGACTCGAGTCTTATATCAACGGAACACACACAGAGAAAGAGAGCTGCCACTTTACCCTGCCATGTGAGACAGCACTCCAGGATCACCTACAGTAGCCGAAAGACGGGGAAATCCCGAGAGGCTGAGAGAGAGGCCAGAGGCTGGAATCAGGGGAGCGGCCCAAAGCTGAAGAGACGTGGGCTGGGGAGAGGCGGCCACATGCCTGATTGCCCAGGCCTGAGCCAGGGGAGAAAGTGAGCCTGGAGGAGAAAGAGACCTGCAGTTTTCTCTCCTGCGGTGTGTGACCGGGAGCACAAACTCCCTTCCAGTACTAACCTTCTGGAAAAGCCTGAAGCTTCCACCCCTCCCCTAAGGTCTTTCCAGAGTGAGCAAAATCTCCAGGCCAGACTTCCTGGTTCTCCCTCCTCCTCCCTTCCCCCACCCTCCAGAAGCCCAGGGAGGGAGGGTGACTGTGTGGTCCTGAGCCAGTGGGCGTCAGTGGGCAAGTTCTCCTCGGACAAGCTGGGCCTTCAGGGTAGGCCTCGTTCCGCCCCCCGGCCCCCCGCCTCCCTGCGGGGACCTGGAGGGCCTGGCAGAGCCGGCAGGCAGCTGTCAGGTGTCTGAGGGTGAGGGCAGGCGCCAGGAACCGGGGCAACAATTGCTCACTCCAAGGTGACTCAGGCGGGCAGGAGGAGTAGGGGTGGGGGTGGGGCTGTTTGTGCTCTCCTTCCAACCATGGCCTTCCAGGGTTGCCAGATTTGGCAAATAAAAACACAGGATGCCCAATTAAATTTGATTTCAGATAAACAATTTTTTTTTGCAGATAAGTATGTTCCATGACATATTTGAGACATACTAAAAAAGTATTCATTGTTTATCTGAAATTCAAGTGTAACTGGGTGCCTTGTATTTTATCTGGCATCTTGAGATTTTAGGGGCCCGGTGGCGGAAGCTGTGGTACTTCTTTGGGGGCAGAGCAGTAATCCTGAATGAAGGAAACCCTGAGGGTACCATTGGAAGAATCAGGGGGAAGCTGAGAGAAGTGGGAGGAGGAAGGGAGAGGGAAGCTCCCCAACTCATTCCAGGCCACCAGCTATGCCAGCAGCCCTGGGGCTGGCCTGGAGGGACCTCTTAGCCAGAGGGACCCCCAGAGGGCCTAGGAGAGAGGCCTGATTTTTCATTCCCATGCCTTGCCCCCTCCAACACCAGGCTCCTGGGCAGGGCCTGCCATCACCTCTGGTGCCCCTATCCAGGGCAGGGCTGGCACCTAGGGCCCAGGCAAGCCTGGGATGCAGCAGGACTAGAAACAAAACAGGAAGAACATATTTACATCTTAAGCAAGGAGGAAGGGGTGGGGGGGAAGCAGAAGCTACAAAGGAAAAGATTGATCAACAGATTCCAGGTGACAAAATAACAACACAGCAACTGAACACAAAAGACACCATAAACAAAGATAAAAGAGGAATGACAGGCTGGGAGGAAGTATCTGCAAGAGCTATAAGAACCAGACTATGTAAAGAGCTCCTACAGTTCAACAAGAAAAACACCTTGTAGAAAATTGGAAACACATAGAAGCGCATCCAAACAATACTGGCTAAATAAATTATGTAACACCTATTGTGTGGAATACCTGGCAACTATTAAAAAGATACTGATAAATAAATGGAAAGACACCCCATGTTCATGATTTGAAAGACTTATTATTGTTAAAATGGCAATACTTCCTTAATCTGCAGACTCAAAATCCCAACGGGCTTCTTTGCAGAAATTGATCCTAAAATTCATATGGAAATTCAAGGGACCCAAAACAGCCAAAACAATCTTGAAAAAGAAGAACAAGGTTTGAGGACTCACATTGCTCCCAATTTGAAAATTTGCTACAAAGCTGAAGTAAGGAAGACAGTGTGTGGTTGATACTCACATAAGGATAGACACATAGATCAGTGGAGTAGAACTGAGAGTCCAGAAATTAAATGCTCACATTTAAGGGCCATTGAATTATCAAAATTTTAAACTTGTGCTTCAAAGGACATCATCAAAAAAGTGAAAAGATGGCCTGGCTGGGAGAATGGGAGAAAATATTTGCAAATCTTATATCTGATAAGGAACTCGTATTTAGAATATATAAAGAACTCTTACAACTTAATAATAAAAAGATAGATCACCCAAATAACAATGTGTAAAAGATCTGACTAGACATTTCTCCAAAAAAGATATACAAATGGCTAATAAACACATGAAAAGATGCTCAATATCAATTAGCCAACCAGGCAAGTGCAAATCAAAACCACAATGAGTACCAACCACTTCACAGCCACTGGGATGGCTATAATCAAAAAGAAGAGAACAAACAGTGTTGTCAAGGGTGTGGAAAAATTGGAAAACTCTTCACCACTGGTGGGGATGTAAAATGGTGCAGCCACTCTGGAAAACAGTCTGGCAGTTCCTCAAAAGTCTAAACATAGAGTTATGTATGACTTATGTATATACCCGAGAGAAATGAAAACACATGTCCACATAAACACGTGTACAAGAATGTTCATGGCAGCTTTATTCATAATAGGCCCAAAGTGGAAACAATCCAAACGTCCATCAACTGATGACTGGATCAGCAAAAGGTGGTATATCCATACGGTGGGCTGTTATTCGGCAATTAAAAGAGAAGAAGTACTGATAGAGTTACAACATGAATAAACCTTGAAAACAGTATAAGTGAAATAAGCCGGTCAAAAAAGATCACATACTGTATGATTACATTTATGTGAAAGGTCCAGAATAGGCAAATCTGTAGAGACAACGTAGATTAGTGGTTGGGGGGAATGGGAACTGATTGCTAAGGGGTACGGGTTTTTTTTGCAGTGATGAAAATGATCTAAAATTGACTGTAGTGAAGGTTGTACAATTTTGTTAATATACTAAAAAGCATTGTTGCACACTTTTTTCTGTTTTTGTTCTTTTATTTTTTGAGTTGTACACTTAAAAAAGATGAATCATGTGGTATGTGAATTATATCTCAAATAAAACTGTGGGGGAAAAAGGGAAAATAAAAAGAAACTGGTGCATTTATATGCACTAACATGCAAAGATCTCCAAAACACATCGTAAGTGTGTTATAGAGACAGAAGGAAGATGCCAGGTCCCCAGGGGCAGGGGGCAGGGGCAGGGTGGGGAATGGGGAGTTAATGCTAAATGGCACAGAGTCTCTTTTTGGGGTGATGGAAAGGTTTTGCTAATGGATGGTGGTGATGGTAGTGGGACACTGTGAATGTTATTAAAACCACTGAATTGTATATTTGAATGTGGTTAAAGGAGGAACTTTTAGGTGGTATGTATGCTACCAGAATAGAACATTTTATTTTATTTTTTTAGAATAAAACATTTTAAAAACACCATAGAACTGTACAACACAGTGAACCCTAAAGTAAACTATGGATGATATCTAATACTATAATTATAATAATATTGTTTCATTAATTGTAACAAAGGTACCACTCTAATGCAAAGCATTAATAATAGGGAAAACTGTGTGTATGAGGGTATATGGGAGCTCTGTATTTTCTGCATGGTTTTTCTGTAAACCTACAACTTCCCTGATTAAAAAAAGAAAAAGAAAAAAAAGCAAGTTGTAGAACTTTATGTACAGTATGATCCCATTTATATATATATATATATTTTTTAAAGATTTATTTATTTTATTTATCCCCCCCCTTGCTGCTTGTGCTGCTGTGTCCATTCGCTGCGTGTCTTCTCCGTGTCTGCTTATCTCCCCCTTGCTGTGAGGTCTTGCCGCATCAGCCCACGGCGCCGCGCGAGCCGGCCTGCCCTCACAAGGAGGCACCGGGAAGCGAACCCGGGGCCTCTCATATGGTAAACGGGTGCTCCATCCATTGCGCCACACCCGCTTCCTGCCGTGAGGTTGCTGCATCAGCCCACCGCACCGCTCAGGTGCGAGGCTGTGCTGGGGAAGCGGGAGGAACCTGGCGAAAGGGGGCTGAGAAGGCCGGGAAGGGGGCAAGTGAGGGCTGACATTTGATGCTAAAGCCCCTTGTGACCCTGGAAATTGGCCTCTCTTCAGTCTTCCTGATCACAAAATGATATCCCGTGTTTTTTTTTTTTTTTTACCGGGAGGTCCTGGGGTTTGAACGCAGGTCCCTCCATATGGGAGACGGACACCCAACCGTTTGAGCCACATCCGTCCCCCTATGATATTCCATCTTTAAAAGCAAAAGGCAGAGGGAGGGAAATTCTTGGATTCGAGGGTTTGAGAACGCCAGAGGAATTCTTGAGGGAGATCTTCGGCAGTCCTGGGGGAAACAGTGAAGTGCTGCAGGTTGCTTTCAGCCATTTGAACAGGCTGATTGGTAACCTGATTTCACACTTCCTTGGCTAGTACTCAGAGTATCTGCACACCATCGACACTTTTCTGCATGCTTGGGCTCATGCCTTTGACTATTCATTGCTGCCCTTTACAGTGACACTCCTAAGGCCTTGGAGCTGTGCAGGGCTCTGCCCCTTCCCGCCATGGCCCCTGGCGGCTGTGCTTTTCAGTTCTTCAGCCTGTGGTTTGCAGTTTTCCCTATTAAGCTTTTAATCCTTGCTAAACGCAAAGTGATGCCCCTAGAAACTTCAAGGCATGCATCCCCTGATCTCTCGATAATCTGCTGTTGCTGAGAAATCAGATAACCACACTCATTAAAAACATGAAATAAGAGCTTCTGTGTGAGGAAAACGTGGGGGTCTCTTGAGGAGAAATTTGTGATTCTTCAGTGCAGGGTTTCTCAAGCTCAACACTGTTGCCATTTTGGACCAGAAGTTCTTTGCTGTGGGGTTGTTCTGTACACCATTAGAAGTTTAGCAGTTTCCCTGGCCTCTCCCCACTAAACACCAGGAGCACGCCCTCCCTAAGCTGTGACAGACAAGCCCAAACGACTCCAACAGTGCCCTGTGTTCCCTGGGAGACAAGATTGCCTCTGGTTGCCAACGACTGCTTTAATTAGACTTTGTGATACTTGTTTCGGTCACTTAGGTCTTTTTCCCCCTCTGCCTGTATTTATTTATTTATTTTGGTTCTGTGTGGTAGTGATTAAAGGATTTATTAATTTGTCTAACATTTCATGAAAGTCCTGTGTGTGTGTGTGTATTCAGTAGAAGCATAAGGTATACTCCCTGACCTCAGGCTACATAGGAAGGACAACATACACAACTCAATCAGCAGGATCCAGAATAGCCCCAGCTCACCAGCAGGAGCCTCCTGCACTTTCTGGACCCTCCCTAGCCCCAGGCTAAGGACCCACAACCCCCCTACTCCTTCCCTACCCAGATTTGCATCACCCCTGAGCTAGGCTCTTCATGCCCCCACCACAGCCTCACCCTCAGCACAAGGCCTGTCCTTGGCCTGTGGTGCCTTCCACCCACTCTGCAAGATCCAATACTGTCCTGTCTCCACAACCCAGCACCTTCCCTGGGCCACTCCTCTCTGCTGGCCAATCTCCCGTCACCCACTCAGGCCTTTTTTTTTTTTTTCCACTTTTTTTATTTTTTAAAAGATACTTCGATTACGTAAATGTTGCAGAGAATATATAGGGGATTCTCACATGCCCCACTCCCCACACCTCCCACATTTTACCACATTAGCAACATCTTTCATCAGTGTGGTACATTCATTGCAATTGATAAACACATTTTGGGGCATTGCCACTAAGCATGGATTATAGTTTACATTGTAGTTTACACTCTCTCCCATTCAACTCTATAGGTATGGCCAGATATATAATGGCCTGTATCTGCCATTGTAATGTCATTCAGGATGATTCCCAAGTCCCCAAAATGCCCCATTACACTATTCTTCCATCTTCCTAACCCCAGAACATCCATGGGTTACTGCTTCCACAACAATGGTATTTCTTCCATTGCTAGAACCACAAGTAGTCTATAGTAGAATACTAGTAAGTTTATTTTAGTCCATTGTTCATTTCCCAATCCTGAGGACTTTGGGATGGTGATGCCCACTCCACCATTAACTGAGGGGGACTTCGATCCCATACATCCGATAAATGGAACTCTCTTGCTTTTAACTATAGGCACTCTCAGTTCCTTGGTATGTTGTTTGTCCATCATCTCTTCCCCATTAGTTGTCCTGAGTGAGTCCATTGAACTGGAGAGTAGGTGTTGCAATTCTGTGGAGATTCAGGACTCAGCTGGCACATAGACAGCCCCAAGATTTCAGTCTCTTGTATGTACACCTACCAACTCTAGTACTAATTATAGGTTCAAATAGAAGGACAGAAGAGCCATGTGTAGGGAAACCACTGCTGAGTCTAACTCAGCCACACTGGGGAGCATAAATACCAGATTAGAGCCCACTGGTAAGGGGCCAAATTCCTGAGCTGCCTGCCCTGAGATAGTGTCTCACTCAGGCCTTTTGGCATGGAGCAATTCTGGCTCCTGAGGCTGGCTACTTCTTTCTGTGTGGTAAGTTCTCTCTCCTCACCTGACATGTCAATTCCTGGGAAGCAGGGCCAACTGAAACTAGGGGGCCACTTCCACATGGGCAGTCCCCACCCCAGCCCAGCCTGTGCCAGGCACCCAGCAGCTACTCCAGTCCACTTGCATTGAACAGGGTCTTCCATCCCTGTCCAAGGCTGCCCTTCCATCTAGTTTCCTAGCACTCTTCCTAACATCCTCTGTCTAGCCACTTCAACCTCTCCACACTCCCAGCCTCAGCTCAAGGTGTTCCCCTGGTGGAATTAATCTCTTCTTCCTCGCCCGCAGCCGAGGTACCCCCTACCCCTTCCACACACTTAAAGCACTGGCACTCGACCTTGTACCTTGATTTAGTCTGAGCCTGTCTTCCCTCCCCAGGCTGTGAACCCCTTGAGGAAGGGGACTGGAGGAGGTTTATTCTCGTCCTCACAAACCTCCCTCAACCCCCTTTTGGATTTGGCTGCCTAGCATTGAATCCGAACTTGTTGCATAGACTAGAAGTGAGTAGAAAAGGGATGCACAAACGTCAAATCCTGTGGACACCCTTAAGCGCGCCCCCTGGGGGGGCAGCCCCTCGGCCGTCAGCGTCCTCAGACCTCGGCGGCCACGCCCGGGGCAAACTCTCCCAGGCTCGGGAGGGAGACCAGGACACAGGAAGGAAGGAACGGCCGCCGGCAGGGGCGGGCTGGGCCGTCATGTGATGCTCCAATCACATGATCCCTAAGAATAGGCGTGATGAGAGAGGAAGTCGGGGGAGGAGAGTGAGTTGGGTAGGAAAGATGGACAGCATTCCAGTCTGGCCCCGCCTCCACGTCGACGAGTAACCAATGGGAGCGCGGCAGCGGACCCCTGGCCAATGGAAACCGAGGTGGGCGGGCTGGAGGGGCCCCAGCCTGGGAGCCGCGGGGCTGCTGCTGCTCAGCGAGAGCGGACCCCGAGGCGGGCTAGCACGGCGTCCACGGCGGCCTCTCGCGTGCTTCTTTCCAGGGCTCCAGCCGCGGACGGTGAGCTTGAGGCTCCTCCGGAGTCTTAAACGGGGGACAAGAGGAGACTCGCATATAGGAACTCCTTGGGGGTTTCTGATGCACCGGAGGGAGTTTTATAGGGGAGGGAGCAAGCAGTCATTGCAGTGACACCCATTAGAAGGGGGTTCCTCTCCGAGATCCCTGGAAACTGCAGCCCCTTCCCCCAAAGCAAGGACCACCCTATTCCTGAGCCAGCCCCCCTCCCCTGTAAGCAGGTGCCGGCTCCTTTCTCTCCTGGTGATGGTGGTGGGGTGGTCCCCGCTTGGAGAGGGAGAGGCGCCTGCCCCTCGTCCCGGAGCTCGGAGGGGCTGGGAGAAGGGACTGAAACTCTGGCGACCTCTGCGGTGGCCAGTGAGCCCCTGCGTGGTGCCTGGCGCCTCCTTACTTCCTCTCGTTGGGGGAGGATGTGAGAGGTGGGACGAGCTAGCCTCTGCCCCTCCCTGCCACTTTTCCCTGCCCAGCTGCTGCTGGCTTGGCCCACCTTTGGGGAATCTCCCTCTCCCCCTGGCACGCGGAGTTGGGGGGTGCCCCCTAGTGGAAGATGACGACGCTGGGGGCTTGACGAAGCTTCTGCCCTCTCTCTCTCGTGGCAGTGTGGGTGGGGCGCGAGAGGCTGCCACTCAGAACCCTAGTGGACAGTAACCAGAGAGGAGTGGAGCCTCCTGCTCCCGCTTGCCGAGTTCTCTGTGCGTGTGTGCGTTCAGTAGAAGCATACTTACACACTCTAACCTCAGGAGACACAGGAAGGCAAATACACACAACTGAATCCCCAGGGGGCCGAGTAGCCCTAGGTGTGTGCAGACAGGCAGCCCTTCTGGCCTAAGCCAGGCGGCCGTCCTGCTGAGGGTGAGGGTGGAAACAGGTGGGCCAGTGGCAGAGGCTTCCTTTGCCTGGGAGCTGTGGGGGTGGTGGAGAGAGAAACGGACAGTGGTCTAGGACTAGTCTTCATCGTCCACCACTGGCCAGGAGATGACTTCTTGGGGGAGAGGCACCTGAGGAAAGCCAGGTTAGGAGAGAGAGGGGATGTGAGTAATTGGTGGGTGGGCTTTCCTGGCCTCCCACCCAGCAGGGCCACACACAGACCCATGGGGAAGCTGCCAGCAACGGGGAGCAACTTTTGAAGCTCTCATAGTTGGCTGGACTAGGACCCAAATGCAGTTGCCACATAGCCCCTGTCCCCCGTTTTCACCCTGCCCAATTCATCTGCCCAGGAAACACTTCTGTCCCTCTTCCTCTGCTTGGACCCAAGGCCTCTGTCCTTCTGGGGCTTGGGGTCCATTCCAGGGCACTGCCCAGGGTGCCACTTGTAAAATAAACCCAGGTCCAGTGTGCTCTGGAGCCATCAAGCCTGTCATCACCATGATTTGATATATGACATGGGCATGTTACTTGACACCTCTGAGCCTCAGTTTCCTTCTTTGAAAAGTAAAATAATAACTACTACCTTGGGTGATTGTTGCAAATAATGACCAGTGCTGTAACTGGCTACAGAGAGGCTCAACAAACCTTCCTGGCTGTTCCTCTAGGCTGGGTCACGCCCTCCCAGGCCTGCCCCGTTGAACTCAGGCTGCTGAACTTGGGGGAAGTGTTGTTAGGAAGTGAGACTCTGCACCTCCCAGGGACACGAGGCTTAGTTCCTCCTGCTGACGCAGGTGGGCAGGAAAGTGGGCAGGGAGGTCCTTGCAGGCCATGTGGTATCTCTGCGCTTATGGCTGAGTTTGGGCTCCCGGGGTGGGGGTGGGGATTGGTATGTTCAGGGAGCCTGAAAGGGCCCTGGTGGTGTTGCAGTTCCCTCAGGGAACAGGTGTATCAAAGGCTGACCCAGCCTGTGTGTCCCCTTCCCTGGGAGGGAGGGGACAGTCAGCAGACAGGCAGTGGCCGGCCTCTGGAGAAGGCAGCCCAGACCCCACAAGCCACCACACTTCCCTTTTCACAACTCTCCCCGCCCTGTGGTTTCCCACGTCCTCCGGTGATGACTCCCACACAGGCCATGGCAGGGCGCAGGTGTGAGCATAAGGCCAGGAGCTGGCTGGGGAAAGGGAAGCCTGGCTTTTCCTCAGGGGAGGTGGGAACTCCCTCCTTCCATCCCGGCCTGGCCCTCTCTGGGGTCACTGAAGCCTCCCCTGGAGGAGGCCCACGTCCCCGCAGATCAGACCCACATGTCCTCCTTCTCGGCGATTGTGACTGTGTATCACCCACAGGGACCCAGGTGTCAGGCCATGTGTGGGGACACAGATCCACACATACCCTTATTCACAGGAGACGTGGGGAGCTGCGCCTCAGGTTCCACAACTTTCTTCCATCCTGGGGAGTTGCTGGGGAAGTTCAAGTGGGCCTGGGGTTGGGCGAGTGAGGGTGCTCAGAATCGAGGGGGCATGGGCTTAAGCTAGTTGCCAAATTGTGCAGGCAGACCATGTGGATCCTGGTGAGCTGTGTGGCCTTGGTGGTGGGACTGGCGGCCGGAACACAGTGCCCCGATGGTCAGCTCTGCCCTGTGGCCTGCTGCCTCGATGCAGGAGGAGCCAGCTACAGCTGCTGCAATCCCCTTCTGGTGAGTGCCCCTCAGCCAGGCAAGAGCTGGCAGCCTGGGTTTTCCCAAAGGGTCATCCTGGAGTGGCCTGAGGAGGTGGCCAGGCACTGTCCTTCGGTTTACCCTCTGCCCTCTCTTCCCAGGACAAGCGGCCCTCTTTGCTCACAGTGCTGAGTAGGCCTCTGGGCACACCCTGCCACATCGATGCTCACTGCTCTGCTGGCTCCTCTTGCCTCCTCACTGTCTCGGGGACCTCCAGTTGCTGCCCCTTCCCAGAGGTGAGGGTGCCATTAGCTCTATCACTAGCTTAGATCTGCATTGATACTCTTTCTGCCTTCTCCCACCCCAGGTCAAAGGGCCTCTCCCATGCAGCCTTCTGTGTTCCACAGGCCGTGGCATGCAGGGATGGACGCCACTGCTGCCCACAGGGCTTCCACTGCAGTACCAATGGGTTGTCCTGCTTCCGCAGCTCAGGTTTGGCAGGGGTGGGGTGGAGGGCAGGCAGACAGGCAGCATGTGGGACCTGGAGTGTCCAGGAGCCCAGCTGAGTGGCCCTCTTGCTGCCCTTGTGCCTTCATTCATGTGGCATCTGTACTAAACAACCCCGCAGGGGACAGAGGGGCAGCACTGGGGCGAGGAGAGGGCAGGAGAGAACCCAGGACTCCTGGATGCCGGTCCAGGCGTGGCGGGCGTGGGTAAAGGGATCCTCACTGTGCCATCTTGCTGAGGCGGGGACTGCTTGTGGGGACAGTGGGATAAAGATGGCTGGGAGGTCATCGAGCCCTAGTACCAGCCCCCCTCCCAGTGGCACCAGCCCCTTGAGTGATGGGGCAGAGTGACTTGCAGCAGCCTGCTTGGTGGAGTCTTAGCTCACCCTCTCCACAGATACCAACCCCTTGGGTGCCATCCAGTGCCCCAGCAGCCAGTTTGAATGCCCCAGCTCCTCCACGTGCTGCGCTCTGCCCGATGGCTCCTGGGGATGCTGCCCTACACCCCAGGTACACGTGTGGAGAGATGGGGTGGGGATGCAGAGCTAGGGGCTGGAGGAGGCAAAGACAGAATCAGAATCACCTCTTCTCAGGCTGCTTGCTGTGAAGACAAGGTGCACTGCTGCCCCCATGGTACCTCCTGTGACCTAGCTCACGCCCGCTGCCTCTCGCCCACGGGTTTCTACCCCCTGTCATTGAAGACTCCCGCACAAAGGACTAATAAGGCAGGTAAGGAGGCGGGAGAGCATCCGGTTGGGGTTGGGGTGAGGGGAGAAGCCTCATCTGGGAGCTGGGAAAAAGGCCCCTCCACCCTCGCTGGCTTGCCCTCTCCCCTTCCAGTGGCTTTGCTCACCGCGGTCATGTGTCCCGATGCACAGTCGCAGTGCCCTGACGGCTCTACCTGCTGTGAGCTGCCCAGTGGGAAGTATGGCTGCTGCCCAATGCCCGATGTGAGTGAGGGGCTGGAGCCAGTGGGGCTATGTGCCCTCAGCCCCGTGGACCCTGACCTTGCTAGGGTTCCAGGGTGTGGGGCTGGCCTGGTGGTTGCTGGGAGCCTGGCTGACTTAGGACTCATGCCACCCCCTAGTGGGGGATTGAGGCAGTGCCAGCCGCTGCTCCCTGGGCCAGACTGAGACTGGCAGTCACAAAGACCCAGCCCCATCCCCATCCCCATCCAGGCCATCTGCTGCTCCGACCACCTGCACTGCTGCCCCCAGGACACTGTTTGCGACCTGACCCAGGGGAAGTGCCTCTCCAAGGGGAATGCTACGGACCTCCTCACCAAGCTGCCTGCACACACAGGTACCAGAGACAGGCAACAGACTCCTTGCCACCTACCCAGGAGGAGCTCCTGGCTGCATGGCATGAGCAGCCCCCTTGTCCTTCTCATCTAGTTCCAGCTGTGAAGTCAGCAAAGGGTGGGCACCCCAAGGGTCCCCACAGCCCTTGCCGACCTGTGCTCCTCGCCTACCTTGCAGTACAGGAGGTGAAGTGCGACTCGGAGGTGAGCTGCCCAGATGGCTATACCTGCTGCCGCCTACAGTCGGG
>JAQZBX010085217.1:0-13155 GCA_029593785.1 Cabassous unicinctus
GGGCAGTGCTCCCTGCACACTGGCGGCCACTCGATGGCCAGGGAGGTGAGCCGGGGAGGTGCTGCCCGGCCTCGGCCTGCTCCAGCAAGTGGCCAGCGGCAGGGCGCGGCCTCAGACCACGGAGCAAGGGGCACGGCCGTCCCTGCCCCACACAGAGCAATGAACACATGAATGAATTAATGAATGAACGAATGAACCAGCCGGCCAAAGGAGACAGGGAACAAAGTCCACACGGAGAAGTCTGCCCCATGCCTCATCAGAGGTGATGTGGGCAAGTGGCTGGACGTCACGGCAGAAACCTCCCCCTTCCCGAGACCCGCAAGACTAAGAACGGATGAAACAACGCGGCGAACGCTCACGGGGCCAAGGGCTTCCCGGGGTCTCCGTCCTGGTGGAGGGGCACAGCGCAAGACCTGCCCAGCCCCCAGTGCGCTGCAGGATGGGGGCCTGCTGAAGACAGACACACCTCCGGTTCTCCCAGAACGCGGGCCTCCAGGAAGCTCCGAGGCCGGGGTGGGTTGAGAAAATAAATCACAGAGAAACGGGGGAGGGGGTATTTTTTTAAAGTAACTTCTGGGGAGTGAACTAGCATCAGGCAGGCCAGGTTCCACTCACTGGAAGCGTCTTCAGCATCTAAGGTGGAATTCAGGACAGGTCTGTTCAAGGTCGGCCAGCAGCTCCCCATTAACTAGAGGGCAAAGCCCGCACCCTGCATCTTGGCAGTCGAGGGGCCAAAGCCTGGCCCTAACCAGCTCCTGCCTCATCTCCCCTCCATTGCTCCATCCACCAGCCCCTGTCCTGGTCACACCAGGGGATACTCCATTCTCGCGTCTCCCACCCCACCCCGAGGCATTTGTTCCAGCTTTTTCCTCTGTGAGAAAGCCCCACCCCCACCCATATCTGCCCACAGAAGTCCTCCTACCTGTCCACACTGCTTCCAAGAAGCCTTCCCAGATTGCCCAAGCTGCCACAACTCAACAATGTTTTATCAGACCTTTCTTAGTCACCACATATCAACATGTGTGTGTGTGAGAGAGAGAGAAAGAGCTGCTCAGAACCTCTTGGTAAATAAGACTTTAAACTAACCAAAGTCACCCCTTCCTCAACCGCCAATTGGATTTTGGCTGAAGTCAGACCTGACTGGCTGACAGAACATTATCCTACAGCGGAGAGTTTAATGAAGCATAAATAAAAATAAAATGAACAATCGTGGCAATAATTAGGAAATGCTGACAGGCCTTTGGCGGGAGCAGAGATGCCAGTCAGCTGTGCCGTTCCAAGTCTGCCTGCTGGGTGAGGCCCCGGCATAGCCGAGACTTGGCTAGAAACTTAGAAGCAAGAGCCCGAATGAAAGGGCCAGGGCAGGTGTGCCCGGCTTGACGTGCCCTGGCACCCACCGTTCTTCGCCAGCGAGGCCGTCAATCAGCGAGAACGAGCTCCGCTAACAGACTTGCTCCTGCAGAACCCGGCGTGTTGACCCGTGTCCAACGGCTCAGGTGAGACATCTGTTCCCTCACCTGTCCACGGCCCCCCTGCCCTACAGAAAGCAAAAGGTTGGCTTTACCCAGATTCCCAAACATGTGGTTCCACTTCTCGGACTCTTGCCGAAGAAAAAGAATCTTAAATTTCTGCAAAGAATGTCTTCATACTCAGGGGGAACTAAAAATAGCCAAGAGCAAAGGCGTGCTTGAATAAATTTTGGAATATCGACTCCAGCGAAAATTAGTCGTCTATTAAAACCATCTACCAGGCTCCTGGAAGAACACAGAGAAATTAAAAACAAATCAGGAAACAAAGGCGTGTCGCCAGGAAAATCTCAACCTCCATCTTTCTTAAAGTCACAAACTCCTGAAAAGAAAAGACAGCAAATCCACCAAGGGGCCGCCCACCAGGGGCTATCTGCATGTGGGGACGTGGCTGCGCCTTCCTCTTGCCGCTCATCTGTATTTCCTAATGAGCAGAAACTATTTTCCTTTTTGAATTAATACGCGCTTTCTGGGGAATGAAAATTAAGCACGCTGCCAAACTCGAAGGCAGGCAGGCGGCCCTCCGCCCACACGGTCTTCATTGACGGCACCAGGGGAACGTCTCCCGGAGGAGTCGGGGCGTCCTGACCGGCATGCCACAGCCCGGCCTCCCGCTCCAGCCACCCCAGCTGGGCACAACGTGGCAGCAGACAGATGTCACCAAAGACCCCAAGCCCCTCCTTTTACGGCCAGTCATCAGCGGTCCTTTTATGAGCCGCATCAGACGTTCGCAGAGTAAATAAAGGAGAGTCACAAACAGAGACAACCCTTTTATCCTGTGCCTCCCAAAGAGACGGCTGTTCTCCTCGCCCAGCCGGGCCCCCCAGGAGCACAGCACCTGGCAGCCCTAGTGGGTGTCTGCAGGCGCGGCCCCCACGCAGTCCCCTGGGTTTTTCTTCTCTCCCGAGCACTCGGGTGCTGGAAACGTGGGGGAGAAGCGTCCTCAGGAAATTCCCTGCAAGGAGTGAAGCGGCTCGCGCGTCTCTCGGGAAGGTCCTGGGATCCGGGGCGCCCTTGGACAGACTAGCGAGCTCAGTCCCGGCCTCGCTGGCCGCGTCTGGTCCCGTTTCACGCGAGAGCCCCCTGCAGAGGCTCCCCCGAGCACCGGGCACATTCCAAGCACCGCTCCCCACGCCGGCCCTTGCCCAGGGAGACGAGCACAGGTGTCTCCCCAGGTGCACTGTCGGGCCCTGGAGGGCTGTGTCTTGCCCACTCGAGTGGGGAGCGAGCTGCTGTTTTGTTTACAAGTTGTGTGACCTTGGACATCCCGCTTGGACTTCCTCATCCATAAGACAGAATGACGGACACAGGGGTCCCTGGGCCCTGTGAGTTACGGAGGACGGCAGAGGGGACGGTGGCGGGCATGGGCTTGCTCACGGCCTCCGCCTTACCTTCCTTCTCTCTGCCCTTTTGGAGAATCCTCACCCACAGACCCGGGCCCAGCCTCCTTCCTGGCACTCGGTTCTCCAGCCACTTTCATTCACACCGGGGGCTCCGTGAGCCCAGGCCCTGGCACCCAACATGATTCCTCTTTCCCCGTGACGGGCTCCACCAAACACCCTGGCATCTGAACCAGAAACCCGGGTACCGCCTGGCCTTGACTACGCCCTCCCTGTGGACTCCACCTGGTGGGGTCCTCTCTACTCCATCTGACCCTCCCCTGACGTGCAGCCACCACACTGGCCCAAGCCTCCCACTTGCCCGGACAGCATGAACGCTCCCACCCAGGGCTCTGGCTTCACCAGATTCTCCACCCTGCAGCCAGAGAGATCATAGGAAAAAGCAAATCAGGCCGTGCCCCCGCCCTGCTCTTAACCCTGCTACTTTGGGGTTAAAACCCCTCACACCACTCTCCAGGGCTGCATATTCTGCCCCACCCCTTCCCCTGCCCCATCTGAACCCCTCACCTGTTTCTCTTTGAGTTCCAGCTGCCTCAGGACCTTTGCACATGCTGCCCCTCTGCCCAGAATGTTCCTCCACATCCCACACTTCACTCAGCCATCTCGTTTATCCCTGGATAAATGTCACTTCCCCAGGAAGGCCTTCCCAGCACCTAGGGGCGATGCCCACGTAGCACCTGTTCTCCTATCCAGCAGTTATCACCGTTGGCATAATGAAATAACAACTGTGAAACCAACTCTTTAAGTTGGCCTTGTTCCTTGCTGCCTCCTCAGCACTGCCTGGCACATAGGAGGCCCTCAATCTACACTCATTGAATGAATGATTGAAGGAATGAATGCTGCTTCATGCAGTCACTTCAGTCAACAAATCAGCTCAGAGAGACAGCCTCTGCCCGCACCTCCCCAGCACACATGTAGTGGGTGATGGTGCGGGAAGAATATTGCCCTGGGAGTCCAGAGACCTGGGTTCAGGTCTCCACTCTCCCACTGAGTCACTGTGGCATGCAGAAAGTCCTTTTCCTCTCCAGACCTCAATTTCCCCACCTGTTCAATGGGCGTGGGGACTGGGGGACTGCTAAGGGCCTCCCAGCAGAAGGAGTCCATGAGCAATGCTAAGAGCCTGTGCACCCTGCCCCCCGGGACCTTGCAGCTCCCCAATAGGCGCAGCAGGAAGTTGGCACCCAGGGGGAGCAGCTCAGAGAGGGCAGCAGCAGAGACGTCGTGGCGACTGGCGCCAACAGTTCTCCAAGGTGCTTTCCCACCCCTTTCTTGTTATCTCCCTTTCTGACCCGTGAAGGTGGGCCCTGCTCTATAGCCCCAGTTTATAGACGAGGCAGCGAAAGTCTGAGCAAGTAGAGACCCTCAGCCCAGTCTCTCTCTCCAGGACCTTTTGCCCTTGTGCTGGTTTGAAACTGTATGGACCCCAGAAAACCATGTTCTTAAAGCTAATCCATTCCTGTGGATGAAAACCTACTGTGAGCAGGGCCTTTTGATTAGGTTAATTCAGGTAAGGCGTGGCCCAGGGTGGGTCTTCATCCTCTTACTGGAGCCCTTTATAAACAGGTGAATACAGAGAGAGGGAGAGAGAGGCAGAGCCACAAAACCCAGGAGGCGGGGAGACCAGCAGATGCCGCCATGTGGCTGGGGAGCCCAGCGTCGCCGGCAGCCGGTCTGCAGGAAGAAGGTATCGTCTTGATGATGCCTAGATGTGGACCCTTTCTAAGCTCCAAAACTTGTAAGCTTGTAAGCTAATACATTCCCAGAGTTAAAGCCACGCGTTTTTATGGTGTCTGCTTACGCTGTGGGAGTCCAGGAGGAGGAGAGCGCACGCCTCCCAGGGAGGTGGGGATCGGAGGTTGCGCAGGTGCAGGGAAATGAAAGAAGAGGAGCGGAAAAGAGGGAAAAGGAGATCCCAGAATAAGAAATGAACTACAGGAGCAAAGGTTTTCCCTGCAAGTAAAAGGAAGTGTGTGAGCCCCGGAAAACGGCACCCCAAAAGCCCTCGGGTCTTGGTGACAGCCCCTGTGACATTCCGTGCTCTTTCTCTCTGTCCAAATGGCTGGGAGCTAGGTCTACAGGGCACAGAGCCCCACAGTGGAAGGAGCCCGATTGTGGCTTCCTGCTCAGAGGAGCGCTCCCCAGCACACACGAGAGCAACTAAGACACTGAGATCTGTTTGTTACAGCAGCTAACATCAGTCATCCTGACTAACGCATAATGCAACAGCAGTTATCATCCTCGCCATGGAGAGAACACCTCTCATGCACTTGCCACTCACCGCGGTATGTGTTTTACACCCATTACTG
Organism: Cabassous unicinctus; assembly: GCA_029593785.1. Lineage (NCBI taxonomy): Eukaryota > Metazoa > Chordata > Mammalia > Cingulata > Chlamyphoridae > Cabassous > Cabassous unicinctus. The sequence goes on from JAQZBX010085217.1 coordinate 5,233, forward strand.
TACTTCACCCTCAAAACAGCATTATGAGGTAGAGATTATTACGTCTATTTGACAAATGGAGAAAATGAGGCCAGGAGAGATGAAGTAGCTCGCCCAAGGCCACATGGTAAATGGAACTCTCTCCTGCACTGACCATTTTATTCCACAATCTGGGTGGGATGAGGGACAATATTTGGTATAGGGAGACAAGCACAGGTATTTTAGAGCATAGAATTCCAGATTTTCAAGAATGTTCGGGTCCAGAGACTTGGGGATGGCCGTGGCCCTTCACACTGTCCCCCAAACGCACAGGTCCCACAGGGCAGACCCGTTTGCGACTGAAGCAGCCAAGGTCACCGATCCCCGCTCACCTTGTCGACTGAGTGCTCCCACCGGGCACCTAGCCCGGTGCTGAGCGATTCACACACACGGACTCCTCTAATCCCAACCAGAGCCTACAGGGTGGGTGCCAGCCACAGCCCCTTACCCATAATTCCAGGATCAAAAAAGCCTTGGCAACCTAAAAGCGTGACCCACGTTTGGGGTCCAAATGCAATTGGCAGCAAAATGTAGCACACACCCTCTCTCCACCCCAAAAAGGAAAAAACCAGGGGGAAGAAAATTCCAAGATGTTAACCGTGGTCCCCTCAAGGCACTGGGACCCAAAGGTAATGGTCTTTATAAGCGTCTGACTTGCCCACTCCTCTGCAGCGGGTATATACGATTATTACAATAAGGGGGAAAGTTAGACCTTTTAGAAGTGTGCCACTTGGAATGCAAAAGCATGGATGACGGCATCATGTTGAGTGAAATAAGCCAGGCACGAAAGGACAAATATTGTATGATCTCATTGTTTCAAGACAACGAGAAACAAGAAGAACCTAGAATATAGGTCACCAGCGGACGGGGTGGGGATAGGGAATGGGAAGTTGAGGCTTGAGCTGTGCAGGTTTCTATCTGGAATGATGGAAAAGCTTTGCGACTGATGATGGCGGTGGTAGCGCACCATTGTGGATGCGATTAACAGCACTGAAATATAGATCTGACTGTGCTGAAAAGGAGACGTGTTAGGTTGTGCATTTGGTAACAGAATAAAAAATTTTTTAAATCCATGGAACTATGCAGTGAACCCTAAGTTAAACCAATTAGGAAAACGGGCTCTGATCAATTGTAGCAAATGTGCCACACCAATACAAGGTGTTACTAAGAGGGCGCTACATGGGAATCCCGTGTTTTAGCCTGTAGCTCCTCTAACATATATATTTTTAAAAAGCATGCCACTTGGTCGGGTCTGGGGAGGGGGTTTCCGACTTAGCGCTTGTTCCGTGCTGCGGTCTGGGGTCCTGCTAGCTGTGATCCCACTGACATCTGAGCCTGGAGCCCTTGCTAGAGGCCCCAGGGACTCCCTCACCAATCCCAGGCATCTGGGGGGTAAGAATCCCCCCACATCTTTGGGCCGAGACAGAACTGAGCGGCCTTCCCTGGAGTCGGCCGTTGGGTTCCCTGCAGCCTGGGCTCACACAGCTGCCTAGAGCTCCCACCCCGACCCTGGGGATGAGTCACCCCTCCAAGGCCTGCTTTGTCCTTCTCCCCCCACTAGAGTAAGGGGACTCCGGGTGGCAGTGGCGATGAGTGCTCTAAGGGTCTTCGGCAGGCGCCAGCGCGGCCCTGCAGCATCGGGGGGCCAGGCCGCTTCTGCCTTCTGTCTCCATTTGGGATGTGCAAACAGCCTGTGTTTGCTCTCCCGCGCCCGCCTACCGCAGAGCTGAGCTTTCATCCTGGAAGCACTGCTGATAAGAGGCTCTGAAAAATGCTAATGCCAGGGGAAACTCCCCGCAGAGTCCTAATGAAAAGCTTTACATAAATTGTGATATTTTGCTAACGTCCCAGGCCCGGGCGGGCTCCACGAAGCGCGGCTCCGTCTTTTTGGCAGGGGCAGCTGATCCGCGCTGCTGACCTCAGTGGATTCGTCAGACACTTATTAACGCCTGCCAGTTGTCAGACACTGCTCGAGGCGCCAGGGACGCTTCGCTCCATCAACAAATATTGATTGGGCACCCTCAAAGCGCCACTGCAAGGCGAAGGGGAAGGAGAGGCTGTCCTTGCCTGCAGGAGCTTGAAGGCAGAGAAGGGATAACTCAAGAACGGGGCTCAGAGCCATGCACTCCGGAAGGCTTCCTGGAGGAGGAAGTACCAGGCTGAATCACAAAGAGAAGGAGAAGCAGAACAGACAAAGAATGGGCAGGGAAGGCGTTCCAGGAGAAGGGCCCCTGCAAGCCCGCAGGACGGGGCTTCACCCGACGTCCAGGGATCACAAAGCATCTGTACTGCTCAATCACTAATCCTGAAAGCACCCAAAAACTGCAGGAATGAGCCCCAGATTGCAAGTGACCTCCCCGGAGGAGCGACATCCGTGTCTCCCCGACACCTGCACAGACTGAACAGGGGGCCTTCCATTGTTAGCAGCCCCAAATCCAACTTTAGTGCCAAGCCTGATGTCACAAGCAATTGACATGACAATTGACATGTCAACACAGAAGACTATGACCCAGAGCAGCCCAGGGTGCCGTAGAAACACCGGAGAGAGGGGAGGGCTTCCTGGAGGAGGTGTCACCTGGGCAGGGCAACAGCCACCTCCTGAAAGAAGAGCTCACCCCAGCCACCCCGGACTCCTCTCTCTGCCACCAACTGCCTCCAAGGCAAGTGGCCTCCAATGTAAAAGAAGAATCACAAAGAGTTGGGACAATGAGGCCCCAACATACCTGGGCAGGGCACCTGCCATGCGGTGAATGGGGTCCCCCAAAATCCACATGCACTGGAACCTGTGCCTGTGACCTGATTTGGAAAAGGGGATTTGCAGATGTAATTAGTTGAGGATGGAGGTGAGTCACTCTGGATTAAAGTGGGTGCTAAATCCAGTGACGCGTGTCCTTACAAGAAGTGGGGGGGACAGCCAGGCACAAAGGGGCGACCATGTGAGGAAGGAGGCAGAGACCGGAGGGGATGCGGCATCAAGTGAGGGATGCCAGGGCCTCCGGAAGCTGCAAGAGGCGAGGAGGCCCTGCCCACACGGTGTTCCAGACTCGGGGCCTCCAGAGCCACGAGAGGGTGAATGCCTGCCGCGGGAGCCCGCGCGAGTGTGGCACTCTGTGGGAGCAGGCCCTGCCCGCGCCTCCCAGCCTGAGGGGGAGGGCTCAAGTCCCCATGGCCAGGGGACCCTCCAGGTGCTCCTCCTGAGAACACTGGCCACGGTGCTGGCCAACTGCCGCGCTTTCCGGGGAGTAACGCGTCAACGCACACACCGCATTCTCGAGTTTTTGAGCAGGGCAGGACCCCCAAGGAGCACCGTCTGAGACAACAGGTGGAGCAGGAAGGCTGAGCAGGTGTTCAAAAGGCCCTGCCCTCCTGGCCGGGTTAGGGACCCTGGCAGCCCTCCCTCTCCCTTCACAGGGCGGTCACAAGCGCCTCGGGAGGGGAGCCGGCTGCGTGTTTGCACAGCCTGTGTAAACACTTGTCCTTCCAACAAGAAGCGATTTTGAAAAACAGCAGAAGAGACAGCCTTCTCTGTCTCTTCCATGAAGCCACCTTAAATAAGTCTACTCTGCCCTTCGTTCTTTCATTCCCCAAGACAGGGAGACCATAAACCCACCGTGCCTGCGCTAGATCAATTCTCCTGAATTACTAAGAAGCTGAGTTTTTCTCTCTCGCTCAAGTGTCAAATTAAAGGCAGTCAATACCAGTATTGTGGTATCTTTCTTGAAAAAAAAAATTAAAAAGACAAATAGTCTACCGGATGAACTCTAAACCTCGGAGCTGCGTCTTCTCTCCAGAGGATGTCGAAAACACTCCGTCCTCCCGCCCCAGCCGTTACGTTCTCAGCAAGTGGCTACGGACGAGGGGCGCCTGCTGCTGGCCTTGAAACTGCAGCAGGAAAACCCAAAAGAGAAAAGGCTCAGGTCCCACCACCCGCCAGCCTGGGCGTCACCCCACCACCACCCCGGAGGACAAACCTTCAGGACAACATCTTCAAGTTGAGAAATGGTTTCCACTCCTGATGTCTACCTTTGTGCCAGCCAGAGAGGCCCAAGGATCGTGCCAAGGCAAGTATCACGAGGGGTGGGGTACAGCTGCCTGGGACCCCAGAGTCCTCCTGGACACCCCACCGAGGCCTGACGGGCCCCTTGCCCAAGGGCTCCCGCAGCCAGAGCCTCCTCTTCTGCCCCTTGGACACTCCTACGGGGGTCCTCACTATTTCCCCTCTAGAACATTCCCTGTCTCCCAGTTGCTGGGTCATTAAGGAGACTTTGCCCCTGACACTGGGCAGGGCACGAGGCCCCAAGGGGAGCCCAAGGCCTGCCTTTGGGGAGTGCACAGAAGGCCACAGCCTAGAGCAACCCAGGGTGCCAGAGAAACCCACAGGAGAGAGGGGAGGGCTTCCCAGAGGAGGTGCCGCGGCCACAAGCAAGAAGGGCTCTGACGCCTCTCTCTGTCTCCACTTGCCTGTCTCTCCTCATCCAAACCTATTTTCAGCTGCCTGATTAATCTTCCCAAAGCTCACTCGAAACACTCACCTTAGAACCTTCTCTGGCTCCCGTTGCCCGACAAGCATCGCCCAGTCTCATCAGTCCGAGGCTCAAGGCCCCTCCCAGTCTGCCTAAATGATGAGCAGCTCTGCGCAGGTGGCTCTGCTCTGGTCAACTCGGGCCCATGACCATGTGCAGCCCCTAAGGCATTGAGGGAAAAGTGCCAGACCAGAAGGCAAGAGAACAGGGTTCAGGTATCGGCTCTGCCGCATGCCTTTGCAACCCCCGCCCCAGGTCTGTGTCTGCCACCAGCAAAAGGTCCCCCCTGGAACCAGCGCAGCCCCAGGCTAGTCCAGTCCACCATGCTCTGTCCTGGCTGGACCCTGGGACACCGTGGATCAGCAAAGAAACCAGCCTGGGAAGACAGTGGACATGTCAAGCTTCAGGCCTCGTGCCCCCTGCAGGCCACAGCCTTTCTCCTGCCCCTCCCCTCAGCTGCTCGCAGCGCCTGCTGGGCAGAATGGACGGGCTCCCTGGCCTGTCCCCAGGGCCCCTCCACAATGGGTTTTGGGGGTCAAACAGCACAGTCTCACTCTCTCTGGCAGTGCCTCCAGCCACTGATGAGGGCCGAAAACAGCTGGTGCCAGGCCCCGGGACGCCCAGTTGTGGGTCCTGGAAGCGCCGCCCACACTGTACCACGGCCCCTGCCCGTGGCCTTGAGCCGAGCTCCAAGCTCAGCTGGCCGGGACCACACAGCAGCCTCAGAAACGCCCCTCGGCAGGAGCCTCTCGTCTGCCCGCAGCTTTAACAGTCAGCAGCCCACGCTCCTGGCACCCTCGGGACCCCGCAGCCTGAGCCAGACTCAGAGAAAGGGATTGGACTCGGGTTCGGAATTCTCTGGAAGACTGGTGTGTCTGATCCTCCGTGAGGCGGGAAAGAGTGTCTCCGCCAGAGCTCGGCCCCCACCCTGAGTACAGCCCTCCCCCTCCTACCCCCCAGCACAACCCCTTCCCCAGCCAAGCACCCAGGACCCCCCCTGGTTCCAGCTGCAGCCACCCAGCTTCGCCAGCTGTCACCGATCTGGAGGGCCGAGAGCAAAACCCGAGGAAGGCGTCAGGAAGGGCCGCCGCAGCTGGGGCAGCCTCGTGTCCCAGTGAGGAAAGAAAACTGGGCGCTTGACGGAAGATTAAAATCACCCACTGCTGTGGTGGGCCCTGAGCTGGCAGAAGTGAGAGGGCATGGGGGCTGGTGACCCAGGGCCCTGGGCTGGAGGGGGGCCCCAGTCCTGGCCCCCGGAGCACGTGCCTGTGGTCTTGTTTGCAAAAGGTCTCTGCAGAGCAGTCAGATTAAGGATGTTGAGAGGAGGAGGTGGTCCTGGACTGCCTGAGGGAACCCTAAATCCAATAACAAGTGTCCTTGTGAGAGACGCACGGAGGAGCAGGTGGCCACAGGTAGAGACCAGAGCGCTGCGTCCACGCGCCGAGGAGGCTGGACGAGGCAGGGAAGGCGCCCCCTGGAACCTCGAGAGGGGCCCAGCACTGCCCACCCCTGGCTTCAGGCTTCTGGTCTCCAGAACTGTGCGGCAGTGAACTTCTGTTGTTTTAAGCCACCCAGGCTGTGGTAATTGGTACAGAAGCCTCAGGAAACTCATACAGGAAACAGGAGCCCAAGGTTCTAGAATCTTCTCTGCCACAAACTTGCATGTGACCTCGTGAGGGTTGGCGCTCCCTGGAAACGAGTGGGTGGGGAGACATGGCCCCCTTGGTCCTCCCAGCTCTGAAAACTCCCCTCCTGGAGCTCCAGGTGAACAGACCAGCCTCCATCTGCAGGTACCAACCTGGAACTGCCCCCAGACTCCATTCAGCGAGAAAGTACTGGGTTCCCATATGTGGTGGGTAGACTCGGGTCCCCCCAAAATTCACATCCACCAGGACTTCAGACTGTGATCGTATTTGGAAATAGGGCCTTTGCAGTTGTCAGGAGCTCGAGAGGAGACCATCCTGGGCGCAGGGGACCTAAGCCCAATGACCGGGCTCCTTATAAAAAGAGAGGGACACGGAGACGCAGAGATGGCCACGGGACAACAGACACGGAGGTCGGAGTGAGGCGGCCACAAGCCAAGGAGCACCAGGGATGGCCGCCACCGGAATCCGGGAAGAAGCATGGAACAGATTTCTCTCCAGAGCCTCCAGAAGGAGCCAGGCCTGCTGACGCCTCAGCCCCAGACTGCTGGCCTCGAAAGAGCGAGAATCGAGTTCTGCCCTGATAAGCCAGCCAGTTTGTCGGCCCCAGGAAACGAGGACCCCAGCGCTGTACGTGTCTCACACCTCTGTCATCCTCAGGGCACGACCGCCCCCATTCAACAGGTGTGCAAACCGAGGCTCAGGGAGGTGGATGGAGGTGCTCAAGGTCACACAGCATTTGAAATTGGGATTGTCTGGCCCCAAGCCCATGCCCTTCACCTTCTCACTATGGCCTCTGGAAAAAGAAACAATTTTATGGGAAAATTGGAGGTCCATCTTTGGTCAGAACACTTTCCTGCCTTGTCCCAGTTGGAAAACAACTGGGGAAGGTGGCCCTATGTGGGGTCAAGAGGGCGCTGTCTGGGCGCCTTCCCGAGGCTGCTCATAGGTCACCCTGCCACTGTGCCAGGCCATCATTTGATTTTGAGATGACACAAAATCACACACCTTAGGGTCCCCCCAAGTTAGACACTCAGCAATGCCATGTATCACCCACCTCTGGGCGATTCCCACAGGGGATCCTACAAACCCAATTTCCTGCTGATGAAGGAGGAAATCCAAAATTTGAAGGATTTCCTCGCTTCACTGACAAAGTTCTTCTATGGCTCCCTAGTACCAACAGGAGAAGCCAGAACCACTTCATGGCTTCCCATGTGTGGCCCCGCCAGCCTCTCCCACCTGCTCTCGCCATCACTCTCATTGTGGGTGCCCCAGCCAGACTGAATTCCCCCCAACTCCTGAACCTGCCAGACCAACAGTGGGGGGAAGCCCTGGGAGAGAAAGAGGGGCATCAATCGCTGACACTCACAAAAACCACCTTCGACTTGATACAAACTCACAGGGGTGGGCACAGCAAAGACGAAGGATGCTACTTTGCAAAGCCCAAATGAAATGACTCTAGAGTGGAGTCACCTTCCCTGGAGCAAACTCCCATGAGACTTGCCATCCAGGAGTTGGAAAACGTCGATTGTCATTCCAGCACCTCCACTGGCCACCCACAGTCAGGGGACTCTAAGAAATGAGTCTCTGGGGCATGAATGGAATGAACCTTCCATTCGTTCATTCAACTCACAAATATTTGCTGAGGACCTACAAAGTGCCAGCACTTTGCCCCACCACCCCTTCCAACTAGCACCCAGTTCTCTGCACCCCTTTATAGTAAAACCCTGGAAAGAACT
>JAQZBX010085218.1:0-13157 GCA_029593785.1 Cabassous unicinctus
TTTTTTTTAACAACAGAAAAGCAAGTAATAGGATCAGAAAGAATTCTGGAGGCTCTGGTGCATTTATATAAGCACAGTAAATTACTCGTAAAAATCACAGAGCATTTACCTTCGTCTTTGTATATAATATACCATGCCTGTCTGGAACCCAGTTCGCTTTGATGGTAAACAGCTATTCTCTCTGAAACCTTGCCTTATCTTGCTCTGCTCTGTGTTGAGAGGTTTCCTTATTAGCCGAACTGGTTTTCCTGGAAGAAGAAAAAGAAAGCAGTACAAGAAATGAATGTATTAGGTTTCTTTCATTTCCAAAATGCTGTAACAATAATTTACATTCATACTCAAAGATATAAAGATCCATACACCAGCTTAGTAGAGAAGTGGTAAAAATGTGACTAATATCCTATATAAAATATACTGTACCCAAGAAGAAATTTGTCATTCTATTCTGCAAGGTCGAAGTATGCCAAAAAACAACCTTCTCTATTCTCATGTTCCTGACCTTCAAACAGAACAACGTGTAGGTCTGCAAGAATTCTGTAGCCATGTGGATTATTTATTACTGGATGTGAGGATTATTTTTGTTGCTAAATAGGCTTGAGGGAGGCTATGCATTATCTATGAGATATTTCCAAACATTGTTAAGGATACCGTCATTAGAGAGGATAACAACTTTGCAATTTAAGGATCTATTTTTCTCATAAAGAATATTCCATTCAGTACCTGAAATAATACTGTGGCTTTAAAAGAGATATATATATATATATCTTGCAGGATTTTATAACTACGATTTTAAAAATAAGATTAAAAAAGAAGAAATCATTAGCATCACCTCCAGGTAAAGAAATATGTGAGCTGAGATGGAAGGCCTTTATATGTAAAGCCGGAAACACTTATTTCCATATTGCAAAATGTGTCAAGTTTTGCAGAGATAATAGCATTGACTCAAAAATGTTAATTACATTAAATCTCCCAGAAACACTGAGTTAGAATCTCTAGCTCAGGATGGTCTGTAGAGTTCGCCTCTCCCCTCCTGGCCTATTCTCTAGCCTTTTTCAAATGCTTCCCAGTGAATTAGAAAATTTCCCTTTGGCAGCAGAGTCTAGAAGAGGCATCCAGAAGGACCCAGAGTTACCCTTAACAGAAGCTCTCTAAGAGCCCGACAGCCGCAGCCTCAGAACAAACAGCTGGGGATTCACCCAGAATCAGGCCTGCAAGCGCCACCCCAGCCGGGGCCACCCTGCCTCTTGGCAACGGCCACCTGGGCAGACACTCAAGCACTGCAGCCACACACAGAGCCAGAGCCACCTGAGAGAAGGGAAGTGATTCTTCCTGCTCAGCATTCCTCCACCGTCCATGTGTATCTGAACCAATTCCATCCTTTCTGCCAGCACACTCAGGAAAACCACATTCAATACAGAATAAATGTGCAAGGCATGGAAAGAGGAGGAGCTGGAGTCCAGCATGGTCTCTGCAATTAACCAGAAGCCATATTACCCAAATCTTCCCAGACCTGTCCTTTCAGAACATAAAAATTATGTTTATTTCCAAGCTCTGGTCCCAAAGGATGTGTTGGATAGAAAGCTTATTTGAGAACAGGGATGATGGGGGATGGCCAGTGTATAAAAACTACCTTTTACTAGAAATTTCTATGTACTAAAGGGTCTGCATGCATTATCTCTGGGAGTGCCTGTTGTCACTCCATTCTACAGAGGAGGAAACTGAGGCTCAGAGTCATTAAGTAACTGCCCAAGATTATTTATCTGGTAAGTATCGGAGCTGGGATTTGAACTCAGATTTTTAAGACCCCATGCGTTTAACCACTAAACCATACTGCTTGTCTTTGTAGATTAAACCAGCATGGACAGTATGAAAAAAGAACCCATTTATTGATTTAACAAGCAATGGTTTCATCAAAATGCCCATGACTACCTTACCAACAGTATTTGAAAGAGAGACATTACAAAGGCATTAAAAAAAAGTTGACTTGTCTTTTTTTATACCTTTATGTTAAATTAGTGGAACAAGGCAAATACAGGAAGGCAGGTAAAGGGCAGAACGGCTACAGCATGTGATCAAATGAGCTCATTGTGTGGTCATTAAGGGGTTTCCTCCAGCCTAACTGGTTAACCCCAGAGGCTGCAAACAGCAAGGCTGCTGCCACCCTCTTCGCTGGCTAATCAAAGAGCAAGGCTACTAAGTGCAATGTGATTTCCCGGATTGCATACTGAAACAGAAAAAACAACATGAATGAAAAAACCCAAATAAAATCTGGAGATTAGTTAACATTAACGTCCCAGTTGTTAATCTCTCTGTTTTGACCCAAGTACCATAGTTGAGTAAAATATTAGCATTACGGGAAATTGGGTGTAGGGAACATAGGAACATTGCACTATCTTTGCAATGTTTCTGTAATTCTAAAACTACTCCAAAATAAAAGATTTATTTTAGAAAGTCAATTAAAATAAAATAAAATAAATTTCAAATATAAAAATAGGAGAGAGAGAGAGAACAACATCAGTGGCCAGAAAATCATCTTGCTAGCCACTTATCACATCTATAGGGGAAAAACATGCAGGATAATATTTTTTTTATGTTTTTATATGTTAATAATATGATTACACAGGTGCAAAATCATTGACCATGTATATTTAGATAAATAGAAAAATGCCTCTCAAGGATAAGAAACATACATATTCAGGTCAAAATCCTGCTTTGTCTGAATAACTCCAGGAAGCTCATCCTCTTGCCAGTACTTCATTAGGAAGGATTTTCTTTACTGGGATGGATACTAAAAGAATCTGCCACTAGACACAAAAGAAGACTTTTAAAAAGCAAGGAATACCATGTTCTCAGATAAAGACTTAACATCTTTAAAATGCCAATTATCCCTTTATCAATCTGTAAACATGTTTCCAACAACAAAACAAATGTTAACAGGATTTTTGTGGGGGAACAAGACAAGCTGCTTTCCATGTCCATAAGCAAGCAAGAATAGCCATGAAAATCCAGGAAAAGAAGAATAATAGGAGGGAACAAGCTCTAACAGATTTTAAAATATCTAATAAAACTGTAATTTTTAAGCAAAGTGGTACTGGTACATGACTAGAAAAACTGATCAATGGAATAAAAACAGAATGTCCAGAAAAAGACCCAAATTCATGAAGTAATTTAACATATTCTAATAATTTTTTAAAACATAAATGAAAAAGTTGATTATCCAATAAATGGCCTTGAGCCAAATGGGTGATGAGCTGGAAAATATTAATAAAGCTGTTTTTTTCTTTATGCCTTCCACCAAAATAAATTCCAGATGTATCAAACATGAATTCTTAGATGAACTAAGTAAAAAATGGAAGGATTTTTTAAAAAACAATCTATTTTGGGAAAAGCCTTTTAAAGTATAATGTAAAATCCTTAAGTCACAAAAGATAAGATACAGATATTTGACTAAATAAAAATAAAACTTTCAGCATGGAAATAAAACTAAACAAAGTAAAATACAAACAGCAAACTGGTAAATATGTTTGTAACACATCACAGACAAAAGACTAATATTATTTCTATATAGAGAGCTATGACAAATCAATAAGAAAAATGGGCAAAGGATATGAACAGAAAAGGAAATACAATGGGTTCTTTAAACTTACGCAAAGATGCTCATTCTTACTTAGAAGAGAAGTATACATTGCACTACAATGAGGCATTATTTTCACCTTCCAGTTTGGCAAAGATCCAGAAGTTTATATGACACTATTATCAAGGGAGTGAGGAAACAGGCACTTCCATCCATGGCTGGTTGGGGATATATATAAATTGGCATGATCATTTTGAAGAGTAATTTGGCAATAGAGTTATCATCAGAAACACAAATGCTCATATCCCTCTGACTTACCAATTCTACTTGTGGTTATTTATCCTCCAGGCATAATCTCCCAATTACATAATCATATAAATACAAGGATATTAATTACCGCATTGTTGGTAATAGCAAAAAAGTGGAAGCTATCTAAATATCCACCAATAGAAGACTGGTTAAATAGATTGGGGGACATACATATAATGCAATACAATGCTACAGATAAAAAGAATGACTCAACGGCTGTGGCAGTTAAGAGCGAAACTCCTCCAGGATAAATTAAGTTAAAAAAAGCAAATGATGAAACAATGAATAACATGTTATCATGTTATGTGTGTGTGTGTGTGTGTTTATATAAATGCATAGAGAAAGCTATGGGAGAACAGTGTGACTGGCGAGAAAAAGATGGGAGGAGAACTGGTGATGGAACTAGTTTTTTTTTCTTTCCAGCTTATCTAACTTTCCTATAATGGATATTAATTCCATGTTAAACCAAGAAAATTAGCAAAGTTAATTTTCTTAAGGAACTCAAGCAAATGCCCTGCAACTACTCAAAGGCATTTCTGAGGAGAAAAGAAGAAAGTGATAACAAATAAAAACACCTGGTTCCTTAGGTCCTTCTCCCTGATCCTGGGTTGCTACCCTCTCTCTCCCTAGGAAAACAATGTAGTGTTAAACCCTCAAAGACTCCCAGCTCAGTTGTTAAGGTAATTGTGTTTACTCTTTTCCAAACAAAGTAATTTGAATCAGAAGATTCAATGTGCTCAGTCTTCAGGTTCTTTGATGTCATCTTCCTCCTTGCTCTGAGTGTGGCCCGCCCTCAGCCCTGCTGCCCAGAGTATTACACGTGAATTCTACAAGCATTGCCATAGCTACACCATTCTGCTTGTGATAATGATGCAAAACAAATAGGACATAAGTACAATCAAATTTGAAATAAAACAATCAGCCCTGGAAAACACAAGCTGTGGGATCTTTTCTTCCCTTTGACCACGTGTGGTGATGATGAGACTTTGGAGTATTTTTAAATATCAGAACAATTTTTAGAGTGGACAGGACTGCTTTCTTGCCTGAAAATAGCATCTGATCAAGGCAAATGGTATGTTTGAAACATTAAGAACTGGTGTCTGTACCTCCTAAGCCTATCAGATGATTTCCCCCGAGATGACCCTCATTAACCATCAGATCAGCTCTAGATGTGCTTTCAGCATTTTAGGTTCCTGAGACGCTGAAGCTGGTAGCTGTTTAGTCATCCAGGCTGTCTTTATGCAGGGAAAGGACTGAGAAGCCCCATGCTGTATTAGATGAGCTATCTGAATGGTCCAAATAAAACACCCCAGTCTATGGGGCTCCTACAGTCTCCATTGCCTCAAATCACCCAGCCATCACGCCGATCTCCTCACTTTGCTGGATTGCCGGTCTTCTCACTGGGAGCTTTGGGTTCATTTGACTCCGCTTGCCCCTTTCTAAACGCCTTTCCCCCCTCTTTCTTGCACAACAAATTTGAAGGTGGAAGGTATTTAAAAAGAAAAAAAAAAAAAAATAGAATAATATTCAAAGGAAATCTGTGAGAATATCCTCTGCTCATTTAACACCCTGAGGTTAAGCTTCTATAATGGCATGTAAATCCTTGTTTTTTTCTTTACTTTATGTACTTGCAATAACAAAATTCCTTTAGACTTTAGAAATTCTAAATAAAACAAGAACAAAAGTGTTCCTTCTTTTCAACTCTCCACCCAAATGTTACCATTGTAAATCAAGGTAACAAAGTAAATTAACTACTGGCATTTAAATGTTTGCTGTCCCAAATATTTATTCCTTACCACTCCCCCAAATTTGTTTCATACAAAACAATGCTCATAAAAACAATAAATATTCATTCTATATTTACTAAAATTTTTAGATCAAAGTACTGTGTGCCCCAAATCCTGAATAGCAAAAAATTATGCTGTTTGTTTAGCAGGAAGCCTTCAACTTCCCATTAGCAACCTGACCAAGTTTGGGTTCTCATTTATCTCTAAGTCCTGGCAGTCCAAACAGACTTTGATGTACCCTTTAATTGCTTGTCGTATTAGATTGAGACACATTTTGCTGGCAGACAGGCCTGGGTTTGAATTCAGGTGCTGTCATTTAACTGGCAACTCTCTCAATGCTGCTATATTTCAGTTGTGGATAAACGCAGACAGGCCTGCTTCACTGGGAGGTTAGGACGATTGAATGAAATAGTGTTTCCCTGGCTGCTGGCCCACTGCAGCTGTCCCTCCTTGTACAAACCACACCATGTTGTTTTTCTGTCTTTGCATGTTTGCCTCCCTCTACTAGAGGAAGGAACTGAGTCCCCTTTGCTTCAGTAACCTCAAAGTAGGTTCCAGGCCCTCCGCTGTCCTCCCCACCCCCCACCCCCCCTCCCTTTTAACTGACCTAATCATACTGGCTTTGTACTTTTTTCTTTGGGCTCACAACATTGCTGCTCTGCCCTTACCCATGTTCTCCAGCAAGAGGGAAATAGAGCCTCCGTTTTCCCTGACACATTCCTACTTCTCAAATCCCGTTTGATGGGGAGCTATGAGCACCTCCAAGAAAAGGTTCCTCCAGCACCCAGGCCTGGCCCAGGCTAGGTTAGCACAGATCACCCCCTTGCCAAGCCTAGCTTGCCCAGAGCCTCAGTGCCTTTCATTAGTCGTTCTTTGCCTTGAGAGACACACACACGTGTGCACACACCCCTCCCAGGCTCAGAGTCACCAGCAATCCAGAGTATTCCACCCAGACTTGCAGAATTACCACGCATTCGGCATTCACACCTTTCTGCTGGATCGTTTCCCTCCACCCAGATGGAGAGAGAACAGCTCTGTTTCCTTGAGGTGGAGTCCTGGCCTCAGAGCCTTTGTCTGTGTTTGTGCCATGTTCAGTGACAAAATCATTGTCCCCAGGGACACGCTCATGAATAATGACCTTGAAAAACAAAACAACTTACAATGACAACCAACAACCACTCTAGGGCAGATTGTCCAAGGGTAGATCCACACCACCCACTCCTGCAAGCCCCTTTGTGGTCTTCTAAATGCCTTTGGGCATCTCTTTCAGGGAGTGAATGGAAAAAGGACTGAGTTTAATTCGGAGTTCCAGTAAACACTATTTGGTGAGAGGGGCTACTCTCCTACTAAGTTATTCATAGACACATATTTATTGATGGACTATTGAGCCAACTGTGCTAGTTGCTGTGAAGGAGAAGTGCTCCTTGGATTTTTCAATAAACAGTGTTTTAAGCAAAAAAGTGTATGATTAGATTTTGTTTAAAAATCACTTTGGGCATAAAGCAGTGGATGGGACGAGGGGCAGCAAGGAGACTCCCCAAGTGACTGGGGGTGAGGGGGTTCTCTCAGGGAGTGTGATGAGAGACTGCACTGAGGCAGGGACACATGGTGGCAAGGAGGTGACTTGGTTCCTCCTCAGCTGTGAGGGAGAGAGCAGTCAAGAATGACACCCTGGGGGTGTAGGTGGCTCAAATGGTTGGGCATCTGTCTCCCATATGGAGGGACCTGGGTTCGATCCCTGTGACCTCCCGGGGAAAAAAAAAAAAGAATGACACCCTGATTCTGGCTTAAGTTGATGAATCAGAGGTAGAAGAAATATAGGTTCATGGGGAAAGAGTATGAGTATACTTTTGGACATGATGCATTTGACACAGCAATGGCACAACACAGAAAGGATGTGCCAGGTCTGGGGCTCAGAAGAGAAATCTGGGTTAAAGAAGTAGATCGGGAGTAAATTTCAAAAGATGGATGAGATTGCTCAGGCATAACCAGAGGAAGATGTACATTTAAGAAATTGGCAGAAGTAGGAGACCTTTAACAGGAGATGGAGAAGGAGCTGACTTAGGAGGAGAAAGGGGAGAGCAGTGTCTCAGTCAGTAAGGCAAGAAGGGCCTTTTGAGAAGGATCAACAGCCTCAAATGCTGTGGAAAAAACAAGTAACTTGACAAATTTGCATTTAGTGGTCATGGGGAGCTCTGTTGGAATGGAGTCAGTACATAGTTTATGTATATTATTAGAAATGAACAGGAAGGAAATAGAGCACGTCAACTAATTATTTCTGGGTGTTGGGATTGTGGGTGTTTGCTATTTTCTTCTGTTCCTAGAAAAGAGGTGAAGGGTAAAGGAGGAAGAGGAAGGTGCGATATTCCAAAAGGAAACATTTTTTAAAGGATGCACATGAACCAAGTTTTTTCAACATGCTCAAGCATAAGGGATGCTACTAAATTTATAAGGAATATGGCAGAAAACGATATAGTCACTGCATGTTACTGTTTGTTGTTTTGTAAATGCACCACCTGAAGTATGAAGGGAAACTCTCCTGTTCCCACAAAATGCATGCAGAGCTAGCTCAGGAACCCATAGGAGTGTGTTTCCCAAACCTCAGCCATTTGATTCCACGATTTTTGCCAAATCTCTTTACTACTTGTCTTATTATGTAATAAACATTTTATTTTAATCAACTCACTTTTTGAACTTAAATAGGTCCATTTATAACACTATAGTAAATAGAGAGTCATTATCACAGTAAACAGAAAGCAACTAAAAATAAATATAATGCAAACTAAACAATTGTTAGTAATTCTAGCAAAATGTCTTAACAACCTGATCTAAATCTTTGATATAAAGGCAGATTAATTGAAAACTAGTAAGAGTTAAAGACTTCCTGGTACTGTCTTAGTTTGGGTCTTCCCAGAAACAACTCTATGACAAGAATTCAGTTACAAATAGTTTACCTGGGAGGTAAAGGAAACATGAAAACACAAATAAAAGAGTTGGGAAATGAAGTGGGATGGGAGGGAAACCAATAAATGACATGTTATCCTATCACTTGGGCAACTGGAACTTAATCCCAGCTAGTGTAGAACACATTTCAAGATTAGCCCACACAAAGGGTGAGAGAGCTGGGGTAGTTATACACCAACCTCCATTGGTCATTGGGTAAAGGTTGCTATGGGGGAAGCAGATGTGGTTCAAGCAATTGGGCTCCGGTCTACCATATAGGAGGTCCAGGGTTCGATTCCCAGGGCCTCCTGGTGAAGGCATGCTGGCCCGCGCAGTGAGCTGGCCTGAGTAGAGAGCTGGCCCACGCGACGTGCTGGCCCTCACGGTGTACTGACCCGCGCAGCGTGCTGGGCTGCATGGAGAGCTGGTGCAACAAGATAAAACAACAAAAAGACACAGAGGAGAGACAAGAGATTTATTTAAATAAATAGGTCTTTTTAAAAAAAAGTCTGCTATGGGGGATATTCACTCCCCAGCATTCCTAGCCTGCCTTGCTGGAGGCAAAGCAAGTGGCCCTGGAGGCAAGAAAAGGCCTCAGGCCAAGCATCCAAATGCTGCAGAGGGAAGCCTGGCAAGTGTACTCTGCCGTGATAAGGATGAGGAGACCTGTGCAGGGCTCTAGCAGAGCCCTGCAATAAATGAGATTGACAGAAAATAGAAAAGGGAATAGCTTTCTCATTATTTGAGTCAAAGTAATTTATTGCTAGGTTGGCAAACCATTCAAAATCATCTCCCACACCACCAAGCTGGGCTCCTCCACCCAGGGAGTCCTTTGGATGCTTTGTAAGTCCTGAAGCAGCTCAACAGTCTCAAGTGTCTGGCTGAAACCCACCTATACCAGGCCACTGAAAAACAGATCTTGTGAAATTATTCTATGATTTAGCAATAGACTCATCACATCTGGCTGTCCAATAGAGTTGTCATAAAGATGCTTCTCTATAGAAGCAAGTCAGTAAGATGAAAATCTGTATTGACAACATAGCCAACTGGGAGCATGATTGGTTACTTTTAAAAAGGAATTTTCACCCTCATAAAAAGGACCATCCAGTTCATTCAAGTAACAGGTACCCTAATTCATTTAAAATTGATTTATTTTTCAAATATCAAGCTATACCCATTTTGGGGATTACAACTATAACAAGTAATAAAGTATACAGGTACCCATGTGCCACCAGGCTTGTGTGTATGTACTTTTGTAGGCATTCTTTCATTCAACAAGTATTTATTGGACCCTTTCTATATGTCAGGGACTGTTTTACATTTCTGGAGCTACAGCAATGAAGGAAACAAACAAAAATCTCTTCCCTTCAAGGAATTACATCCTAATAAGAGAGATAGTCAATAAATAATAAGTAAAATATCCTGGATGTCAGCTGGTAATAAGTACTACAAAGTAAGCAGGAAAGTCTGAGTGGCGGGGTGGGGGTGGGGGAGATTTATAATTTTAAATAGGATGATCAAAGAAGACCTCACTGAAAAGGGATACTTTAGGAAAGGCCGGAAAGAGGTGAGAGGGGAAGTCATGTGAATCTGGGGAAAGTTGATTATAAAGATATTCAAATGATTGCTTTAATTTTCACGCGAGCAAAATATTAGCTGCATACTCTAATATGTGTAGTGTATGTGATGGCTGTTCTACATTCGTAGTCTCTCCAGTAAGTGAATGCCTTGTAGCAGGTAAGTCAATACATAAGTCTCTTTTCTCTGTCCCCTCCTGGCAAGGCCCCAGTGATCTGGAAGATAGGAAAAGAGACAGCAGGAAAAAGAAGAAATGTGAGCAATACCTGCATTATCACCTGAATGATGGAGTTAATTCTATTTAAATCCAGTATCGACATACTATATGAACACAAAGTCCTATTCATCAGTTTTCACGGTGAGGCCGGCAGCATAATTACTGATTCTTGACACCCTGTAAATTGAGTTACCAAAATAAAAAGAAAAGAGAAATTACCCCCTCTTTCCTTATAAGTTAAACCTTGTGCCATGTTCGTGGTCAGTTCTGAACACAAACCTCAGTTTTAACTATATGAATTAGTTGTAATGTCTGCAATGCCTTTTTCATTTTATTGCAAATTCCTCTTTCATCTTACTAAAAGAAACCACGAGGAAATAGGATATCACTCATCCCCTGATTAACTGGAAGTGAGGGCAGTTTTATTGAAAGTATAATAGTCCTGAGATAGAAATATTTGTTATTTTATTTTATTGCTATTTTATTTTTCTTTCCTTCTTTCTTTTCTTTTTTTCCCCTTTCTTCTGCTCCTTATTTAAAAAAAAAAAAGACCAGAAAAAGATATGACAGCTGAAATAGAGTTACTTCCATGAAATGTTTCTTCTACAGTGCTGGGAACCCTAAGATAACAGCCCTGTATTCAAATGTAAGAGGCAGAAAATGTAATTTACTGGAAGCATTAAGTGAAACAGAATAGGTGTTTAGTTTTTTTTTTTAATCATCCATGGTAAATGAAATACTTAAAGTAGCTAATGTACAAAGTCCATTTGATTTTCACATTATTTTCAATTTTAGTAATCAAGAAATAAGTAGATATGAGAACGATTTTCCTTTAAAGACAATTTTTGCTGTTGCTGTTGTTAGAGTAGTGAACATAATAATCACAGAAGCCCTGTTCTTGCATGGAAAGCAAACAAATGTACATCCATCCTGGTTTGTCTATCGTCTCTACAAGTAAAGGGTAGAAACAGAAAAAATATTTGGTTATTAAGTAAATTCCTCTCCTGCTTCACTTCTCAGATTATGACAACTGTAATTATTGCTCTTTCTAACTGGTCTTCTCATAGAAATGAATCTTTTCTATTATTGCTTACATTTTTGTCTCACTTATTTCTTATCTATGCAAAGATGTTTCTCACCTAGGTGACTCTTTTTGGCAACCAATTCACCACTTTGGGCACCAAATCATCCTTTCTATCAATTCTTAATTTCCTTCATTTTCAGGGGTCAAACTATGAAATTTTCATAGCTCACCAGTGGAAACAGTTTATCAAGTGATTTCACACCTCACAGGCTGCAGGGCCCATGAAAATGGGAGACAGATGAAAACAGCTCAGGAGCATTTTGCCCTCCATACTTGGAATAATTCCCTAATTGTTGCCCCATTATTGTTTTTATTTCCATCACAGCATGCAATGTTTTTTTGGACTAAAAGGACAGTAATCTGGAGTGGACGTGGCTCAAGCAGTTGAGTGCTTCTCTCCCACATGGAGAGGTCCCTGGTTCAGTTCCCAGTGCCTCCTGAAGAACAAAAACAAACAAGTAAAACAAATGAAAAATCCAACTCAGGGAAGCCGATGTGGGGCTTCACAAATACGAGGTCCCAGGTATAGTCCTCGGCCCCTGATACAGTAATCCAAGAAGTTCTGACTCCTACCAGTTTATTGATCAGATTTGGACTGCTCTGGCATCCATCTTTTAGTCCGTACTTAAGTTGTTTAAATTTTCTCCCTCCTGGCAGTCAAGTTTATCTTCATGTTAGTGAGAAAGGAACAGAGAGAGAGAAAACAAGAGCTTCAGCTATTTCACAATACGGGAAAAACGTCAGACTGCATCCCGTCTGGGTTTTTTTGTTTTGTTTTTTAACACTTCCCTTCAGGGAAATCCAAGAAATGCTCTCTCTCTCTCTCTCTTTTCTCACTCTCTCTTAAATACAATGAGTACAATTTCGTGCCACAGCCAAAAGACCCTCCCTTTTTCTGTGTTTAACTGTATGTTCACAGTGGACTGGATCAGACAGAAGTCAGAGGAAAGTTAAACCCGGGAGTCATGAGCTGGCGGCATGCACAAATCCACTGTTATGCTCTCCTGTGTTTCTCCCCCAACCAAAGAGCCTTACATTCCCAAGTCTCTAGGATGCAGCTGCGTCTGTAAGTCATCCCATAATTTCATTCACCACTTTATTCCACAGCTTCCTCCTCCTCCAAACATTCACGTCTGGAGCAACCAAGACCTCTTCTGACTGTTGTGTCAGTTGGATCCACAGATATCATTTCATCTATTACATTTTTTTTAAGTTTGGAGTACAAGTTATTTCACTGAATTTATATGGTCAGTGTTTCAATTCAGCATTTGAAGAGTGAGTCCATTACCCTGGCTTCCATTCCTGGCCTTCGCATAATGTATACCATGTACATCATTAGCACATTTTCTGGAAAGGTGTGATATTTTAATGTGGCCAGTCTTTTCAGATGGAAACTAAAGAGTTTACGACATATGCCCAAAACAGTCAGAAAAGAACAAGCCAATAACAGATGACATTTTGCCAAAAATGCTGCTTCAGCACTCTGTCCACCTCACAGGGAAAATTTCTAGGGCAATTGAAATGCTGTGGGTCTTGACTAGAGTGATGGTTTCACAGGTGTATATATATTTATCACAACTCATTGGCTTGTACACACAAGACTCATGAATTTCACTGTGTTCCTATTTTACCTCTGCTTGTATTTACCTCTTTTTTTTCTTGCTT
>JAQZBX010085219.1:0-13155 GCA_029593785.1 Cabassous unicinctus
ATTTATTTATTTCTCCCCTCGTCGTTTTGTGCTCGCTGTCTGCTCTCTGTGTGTTCTGTGTCTGCTTGTCTTCTCTATTGGCGGCACCAGGAACCAATCCTGGGACCTTCTGGAATGGGAGAGAGGCACTCAATCTCTTGCACCACCTCAGCTCCCTGGTCTGCAGCATCTCTTATTGTCTCTCCTCTGTGTCTCTTTTTTGTTGTGTCATCTTGCTGTGCCAGCTCTCCGCGCAGGCCAGTTCTCCGTGCGGGCCAGGACTCCTGAACAGGCCAGCACTTCGCATGGGCCAGCTCTCCACTCCGGCCATCTCGCCACGCAGGCTAGCTTGCCTTTCACCAGGAGGCCCCAGGAATCGAACCCTGGTCCTCCTATATGGTAGACAGGAGCCCAATCACTTGAGCCACATCCATTTCCCAGAAATATTTAAATATACTCTGCATAATGTGGGAAGATTGAAATCTCTGGAGAGGAGGACAAGAACTTGATAAAGATATAATGTAGGAGGAAAGCAGGTCATCTTTCCTAGGGAGCTTTAGGAACAAGAGCATGGCTGAAGAAGATGCAATTGTGTTACTCAAGAGAAGAAAACCACTTGCTGATGGAACAAAAGTTTAGACAAGACAGAGTGGGTGAGGAAGATGACACTCTCCTTTGAGGCAAAAACAGTTTGAATCTTTTCGGGGAGATTTTTGAGAGAGGTACGTTATCAAGAGGCACGAATAAAGTTTCTGGTTCTGTTACAACAGAATGGTGGATTCTAAAGTCTTAGGGGAATTGCTGGGTAGAATGACAGGAGTGTTTCTGGGAAGTAGAGGTGGTGGGGGTGTTAGTGTATAGATAAGAATGAGAGCTGGAGACCTTGAGGGAGAAGAGTACCTTTCTAAGACAGCACTTGCCAGAGGATAGAATTAAGGGGAACTGGGATTAGAGAAGTTGCTTAGAGAGCCTTGATAGCAGTAGTCTGTTTTTCAAATTGGCCAGCAAGGACACAGGGCAAGGCCAAGAGGGATACTGGAAGCCACAAAACAAACCCAGTATATCTTCCTGGGTTGTCAGAGTTACACCAGGACTTTCGGGGGATCAGGAGAAGGAGCTGGCTGTTATTTTATTTTTTGAAATGTACATATCATAGAAAAGAACATGAAATCAAATGGATTCTTAACATAAAACATGAAACTGTAAGAAAGTTCTTATTTGCAAACATTGGCCTTCCTCTAACATCACAGACTGTTCTATATCAGGACATAAAGAGCATTCGTATTCATTTTTATGGCTGTGAAGGACAGGCTTGGGGGTGTGGTGGGGAGGGCAGCACTAATTCACCCTCCTCAGTCAGTAGGGTTACTTTAGTAGGAAAGACTGGGAAGACCGCAGTGAGAGCTGGGATCGGGCAACATTTGGTTTATTGAACAAACCATTCCCACTCTTCCCAATTAGCATGTTGCTGTGACAGAGCGAAAATCTGGACCAGCATAGGGAGAAGTGGAGGAGAGAAGGCATGAGAGGGACAGTTCCCTGGGCACTGGATGCTGGACCTGAGCAGACAGCAGGTTTGGGGGCAGAAGGAATACGTCAGATGGTATCCATGTCGTATTTTATTAGCAGAAATAAATGGTTTTGCTTTTACTGAGGTCACTGTGAGCTCTTAGTATGCTTACTGTGCAGTGGAACATGGACGAAGCCCCAAACTGGATCTCAGGTGGAAAAGAGGAAACACTAAATTCTACTGGTAATCTTAGACATGCGCCTAGTGCTAATTGCTTTTATGATAATCATGTTGTTTTAAATTTTACCAAATAATGTTAAGATGTTGGAAATCTAAGATAATGAAAACTTTTTCCTGAGCAAGCCAGAGCTAATGAAATAAAGTCGCCTCTTTTGAATGGGTAGTGGGACATTTGTCTAAATGTTTTTATAACCATTTTCACTCCCAAGAAGTTCCTTAATCATATTGAGTTATTTTCCAACAATTATATGTTTGTGGTTTGTGCTATTAATCCACAATAGATGTCGCTATGACTAAAAAGAAACTATAAATGAAATACAGACAATGTCAGTGGAAAACTGCTTGTTCTAATCACATTAGGAAAATAAAGCAGGTTTATACACTTTAGCTTCATACCAAGCATGGAAAGGATAGTGCCAATAGAAAGCCTCGGTGCTGTGTTCAGACAATGCCATTGGATGTAGAAACGATGGGTGAGTTTTAATCACAATACAATCTTTATTGTTCATATTTTAAGGCATTTTCTTGACTGAATTAATAAACTTAGAAGTATCTTACAGTTTTTGTAGCTTGTCCATTATATATTTTATACTTATATATTTAGTTTTTGGCATCTAAATTTTTTTAACTTAAATTGTTTTACTATGTAATATGATTCAAAACTCAAAAGGTCAGATGAAGGTCTCCCTCCCACTCCAGTCTCCCAGGCATTCCTTTCCCCTCCCCAGAGGCAATGAATGTTACCAGATTCTTTTGTATCTTGCCAGGACTATTTTAGGCATTTACAAGCCTAGCATATGTATATAGGGATCTTCTACTCTTTTTTCCTCAAATAGTAGTATACAACATACACTTTTGTGCACCTTGATTTTTTTTTTAAAAACAACACGCCATAGAAACTGTTTATATCAGAACCTAGAATGCGTTCTCCTCTCTCTGACTGCAAAGTATTCAGTATTATAATCATTTTATTTAACCATTACCCTAAAAATGAATATTTGAGATTTTCCCAGTGTTAGGCAATTTAAAAACATAATGTAATGAATTATCTTGCCTGCACATTATCTCTCACATATGTTGGTGTATCTTAAGGCCAACATGTTGGGTATGGAATTTTAGAGTATATATATTTTTAATTTTAAAAGATATCCGTCGGTTATTTAGTCAATTTATTGTGCGAGTATGCATACAACAGGAGAGGGAAGGAAGAATGCTACAAAAGCCTGGGGACTCTGTGGTCTTTGAAAAGTCCTGGAACATTTTGACAATAAAGTATATTCTGGTTTCCTGATATATTTGAATATCAGAGTCATACCCTACTCAGCTCTGAGAGAAGGTCTTTCATATGTCTGCTTTTCTGCTTTCAAGACCAGTGACAGGTGTTTGGGTTTTGTAGGAGCTGATGACCATTTTCCAACTATTGCACTGGAACGGAAGCCTAAAAGCCCTTCGTGAAACAAAGTGTTCCCGACAGGTGAGATTTTCCAATTAAGGTTTGTGTGGTATGAACTAAGCAGATGGAGGCTCTTCATCCTCCTAGGAGAACTCTTTATTCAGACTTTTCTCTGTTTCAATTTGGTATCTGATTTATTAAGAGTAGAGGACACCATGAAGAAATATATTCAAGAGTTCAGTTGAGTCAGGGACCAGCCATAGACACACGCTAAGAAGGATGCGGCTGGGCACAGGACTGGTTCTGATAGCTGCACTGAACAGCAGAGTGGAGAGACCATGGAAACAGACTTGGTTTCCAAGTCAAATGCCCAATCTGCTCTATGCACCTGCCCTGCCTACTTGCGTAGAACTTGTCCCTGCTTCCCAATTCTCGAGTGGAATACATTATTGAAGAGGGGTAAAGCTGGTTTTAGAGAAAGGATTTTTCCCACCTCCACTAAAAGTTCCCATAGGGAACAGATTAGGTGGACAAGATGGCATTGAATCACTCCAATTTTTTTGATTTGGAACTTTCTTCTTTATTTCTAGGAAACAAGCTTACTGTTTCTTTATTACCTGAGAGACACATCCCTCCCCTCTTTTTAATGTTAAAGGCAAAATTCCCACCTGTGTATTTAACAGTTTTCTTCTAGTCTTCCAAGTTTTATCCGTTCTTTCTCCACCTTTAGAATTTGAAAGACGGCAGTTTATGTTTGAGAATTTCCTAACAGGCATTTGTATGAGGAACAAATCCTCTACTGGTCAGCAAGATGAGGGTGAGTGTAAGAGTTTTCCATATACTGTAGCCCCAGGAGTTTTTAGTCGCTCTTTGCTTAGAAAGTCTGGTTTTCAAAATGTCAAAGATGGAAAAGAAATGAGTAGCTGATGATGGCTTTGGCTATTTTTTTTCTTTTCCTTTGATTTTATAAAAGGCCTTTGAAATATGCAGGGTTGGTTATAAACACTTTTCCATGATTGTTTTTAATTTGTTAAGGTCATAAATAAATCCCATATGTTCTTGGAAGTAAAATTCAGCAAGGCATCCACTCCATACAATCTTCTTAAAGTGTATCCATCAAGCATATATATGACATTACAATGTATTTGCATTTATTTCATATGAGAATTGACAGGTAGTAACTCATTTTTAAGTATTCGCAAAAGTAAGAGACAATGTGCCATGAGAGTTCCATTACAATATCAATATTGATAATGCCTGTATTCCATAACGTATTTTAAAAGTTCTTTCTGCAGTTACTGTGAGCCATTTGGACTGTCATCTTCCTTATACTAAATCGGTCAACTCTCCTGATTTCCAAGTCTTATCCTGAGGTTACCTTCACTAAAACTTCCTGCTTACTAGACTTCTATAATGGGTGTGACCCAAACCAATTCTGCCCAAATCCTCTGGTGTAGTGAATTCCCTCTCTCTCTTGCCAAAGGACATAATGCTGGGCAGAAGGCTTCAGTAAATAATTGAAATAATGTTTGTACTAATTGTTATAGGAATGTATTTCAAATGAAGACTTGTATTTTCTAGCGAGGTCAGAGCTTTGTTTTGAGCACATGATTCCCAGTGGTTGTATTTTGAGTCAACCTGGAGCACTTGCTTTGCTGTACCAGCTTAGCCCTTCTTTTCCTTTTAGGAAGCATGCCGGCTTCAGTGTGTAAGCGTCAGAGAGGTTGGATGGGTGGGAGGCCTGGAAGGCCACAAGCACGGGTGCTTTTGTGGCTCTCTACTTACTCCTGGACATTTTTTGTTTCTTGGCTCCCAGGAAGTCATCTCCTACTATTCCCAGTATTCCCTAGATGAAAAGATGCGCAGCCACATGGCCCTGGACTGGATCATGAAGGAGCGGGAGTCACCAGGAATCCTCTCTCAAGAGCTGCGAATGGCCCTGAGGGAGTTGGAGGAAGCCAGGAAAGCAGGACAAGAACTCCGGTTTTACAAAGAAAAGAAAGAAATCCTGAGCTTAGCTCTGACTCAGATCTACAATGACGCAGACATTGCCGCACCCAGTGATGATCAGCTGAGCCTCAGGGCCCTGTGTGGGTATCACTAGCCTCGGCCAGGTCCCAGGGGCCCTGAGGGTGGCGGAGGTGGGACTCTAGCATTAAGAAGCTCATAGAAGGAAGTTCTTTTGAGGCTTTAGCCCCTATAGTAACTACGGGAAGGCTTACTAATCTCCCCACCCCTTCCTCTCAGATTCTTAGAGTAGTAGGACTCTTATCAGGCCATCTAGTTGAACATCCCAGTCGATGCAGTTTTCCATCACACCCTCAATACTTCCATCTCAGACAGAAAGGATTGTTTGAAAAATATTTTCCAGGCCTGGCTCCAACCTAAAGCTTGGTTGTACACACGCCTCGCTTATCTATGTTATTGCAAAGAATGGGCTAGTGCAGCATCCCCTGAAAGAACAGCAGCCCGGACTGGGGGGAGAGGCATGCAGCAATTTAAAGACCACTTGGCATGAAATAAATCATGTGGATTTTTTTTTTTTTTTAAATATACAAGGGTCAGAGTCTCTTCCTAAACTTTGTAACCTAAGAGATAGCTTTAACTCTACCAGTATAATCCAAAACTGCACTGGGGGTTTTATCTGGAATTTCCACTATCAAAGATCCTGAAGTGGTAATAGTATGAGAAAACTAAATAAATTTAATGTGGCTTAAGAAATTATTGTAATAATTTTTAAAAACCACACTCTTCCATAGTGGGGATAAATGTCTCCTAGACTAGAACCCCACGTTTATTCCTCAAGAATTAATATCCGATTTATATGACCACTGCAGTTAATCATGTTCATTTTTAATTTGCAAATAGAGAACTTGAACTGATCTGTCTTAATTTTTGTCACCACAGACACATATATGCAATGCATAAAATTAGTGTTGCAAAGCTTAAAACGTTTTGAAAAACCACTAGCATGTCACAGAGCACTTGCATTTGATTAGTTTCTCAGGAGTCAGAGAAGGAATCTTTAGTTTTCTTGGTTGTTGTTGCTCAAGAACATAAGCAACCAATACCTAAAATGTAGTGTTATTATAAAGTTTAATTACTGGAATTCTTCTTGAAAGAAGGAATATGATATTGCCATCTCTATTTGAAAATGGCTTTGGGTCAATCAACTGATTATATAATCAAAAGGAAACACATTAATTTTTAGATAGTTCCTAGCCATCAAATTTAAGAAAGGGAGTTGTATCAATTTTAAGTGCTCAGAGACATTTCCAGATCTATAACACAAGAAGAATTTTTCTGCAATTAGTTCAATAATTCAAATTAAACATTTTTCTCAATTTTAAAAGCTGCCATTTCTTGTTGTTTATTAAAATACAGGCTAATTCTCCTAAAAGCCAAACCCATTATAATTACACTAAAGTTTATAAAAATATTTTTTAATGTCATATCTAGATATGTACAAAGGTAATTGTCACTCCTTAAATCTATATGGAAGCTATGGTAAAATAGACCAGGTATTAAAGAACTAACCTTATAATAAAAAAAAATTAACTACACATATTACATCTTTCACACCAGAGAAGAATTTAGCCACGTATCTGGCCTACTCTAATATCTTGAAAATGTAATAGTATGAATATTAGATTAATTATATTTTAAAATACTTTAACAAAAATCACACTCCCACTCATAATGAGGCTAAACAGCACCTAGAAGAGAACTTGTTCCTCTGTTTTCCCAAAAAGGAATTAAAATTAATTTTTGTAAGTTTAATATATTTTAAAATTACGGAAACTTTCTGTGTAAAGTGATTTTTTTCATAGTCAATACCCTTAACATTGTCATTTTGAAAAAGTCACAGTTTCCCATATTGAGTGTGATTAAAGTTAGGTACACCTTTTCCTTTTATGTATCTTGTTCTCAATGACACACTGTCTAAAAGGGGACTTGAACTGGAGGAGTCTTTATTTAAATATATGGAGCACTGGGTCTTAACCTTTTTTCTTTCTTTTTTTTTTTTTTTAAGTTATAAAGCCTTTGAGAATTTAATAAACGCTAGGGACCTTCTTCCTGAAAAATAGACCTAAGCATAAACATTAGAAATTACAAAAACAGCTTCAGAGAGTATGAGGACTCCCCAGAGTTTACCATGGCTCTCCTGTGGTCCTTGGATCCCAGGTGAAGAACAGTTAATTTGGAGCACACGTACAATCTCTTAAACATAGAGCAGTATCCAGCCTAGTTCAGACATAGCCCGAGGTAGTCTATTTCTAAGAAAAATGCCATCACCCTTAAATACAGCACTGTACTGTATTGAATAAGAAATAGTTTCATTTTTACAAAATCAAAGCATACCATATTATTAAAAACAAAAAAAAGCTTAAAACTTGTGTGAACATATCAGAATATTACAGATTTAACAAAGGCATTATTCTTACAATGTTCAGAATTTGGTTGTCCATTTGTTGAAAAGCTATAGTCCGCTCATATTTGTTGCTATTAAATTCATGCATCTATTTCTAGAAAAAGAGAATAGTCAAACCATAGATAGTCCTGAAACTATGTGCCTATAGCAACTAGACTCCAGGAAATCTAATCACTGAGGCCTCAAGAAAATGAGGAAAACAAAAAACAAAACAAAACAAAAAAACATAAAGGTTTAAACTTTCCTGTTTATTTAGGGAAAGTTTTGAAGCCAAAAGCACTGCTGTAGTTGACTTTACCTCTAGCTGAGATGCTTTAGAGAATTCTGAATTTTATCATGCCATGCCTTCTTTCTTGCCAAATGACAAAAGAATCCAGACTGAGGGTATTTTCATTATCCTTGACTGTGTTCACAGGTAAACACTATTCAAGGTATCACCTCTTATACATTGTTCATATTTTTAAAATCTGTTTTGCCTTGCAGAAATGCAAAGATCAGTATTTCTTCTATCCTGAGCATTGTGTTAAAAGGCTCATATTAAGATTGTTTTTAGCCAAGAATCTGGGAAAACCAAAATCCTTTTCTCTACCACAGTGGTTTTCAATTTTGGCTGCACATTAAAAACACCTGGAGAGCTTTAAAAATTCCCATATGTCCAGACTGTACCCAGACCAATTAAATCAGACTCTATGAGAGGGGCCCAGGCATCAGTATTAAAAAAAACTCCCCAGGTAGTTTCAGTGTGCAACAAGGTTGAGAACCACTGCTCTACAGGGAAAGTATCAGAGGTCCAGGGTCTAAGAAATGGGAGCTGTTACTCCATTTAGCCTTGATCCCAAACTCAAATGTTTAGTTTTTCTGAGTTAAGTAGGAGCAAATCCTTTTGCTTGGGCAAGGGGCTTTTTTGGAGTCCAGAACCAAAGTATGCCACACACACATACACACACTTACCGCCCTCATGAGCAGGTGAACCAGTCGGCCCCTGGTTCGGGGGCTTCTTTCGAATATGATGCATGAACCATCTGCACCAGAATCACCTGGAGGACTTGTTTAAAAATGCAAGTTCCTAGGCCACATTCCAGACCTTCTGACCAAATCTCTGGCAAGGGCCCAGGAATCCAGAGCAGCTGCCATTTCACCAGGTGTTTCTGATCTCCTGACCTAAAGCTGTCCCACTAATTCTTTACTGGGCAGAACACCAGAACACCCTGGCCTTTCTGCCATCACCACCCAGCCTCTAGGGAGAATGCACTTAAAGGAGAAAGGGGGAGAGTTGCATCTCTACCCCTTCTAGAAGCTAGAGAGAGGCAGAGGGGCAAAGAATTGTAGCTGCCTCTTCCCTCCCAAAAGAGCAGCTCCACGCTTTTATCACTTTGGCCCCAATCTTTGGCATTATTTTTCAACCGTTTACTAGAAACCATGAAAATCTTTACCTATTAGTGCATGGTTAAAGTCACTTCTTGAAATCTGACTACACCCTGGTAGCTCTTTCCTCCTTTGAGAAAAGTAGATGGTGGGAAAGGGGAACAGAAGTTTCTTCCAAAAAGCTATTAATTCTCTAGTGTTCCCAAGTCAAAGTCCCTGATTACTATCTATTTACAGGTGGTTCCCAATTTAAGCAGCAGTTGTGCTCCACAAGGCCATTTGTAAGTCAGTTCAACTCTGAGGATGCATTTTTCTCTAGGAGCAAGGTCATAAGCGGCAGTTATATGATAAATGGTGGTGAGTTTTCCAAGACCAGCCTGTATAAACAGTAGGGTACCTAAAATATTGGTAGATAGGACCTAACACAGCTCTGGGTTGTGAGTGGTCGTGGGGAAGACAGAACTAGTGACTATCGTCCCAGGGGTCAGGTGGTGAGAAACATGGCCAGCTTGCCATCACTGGGTGGAGCCCATTGCACACTTGCTTGGTGGGGCTAAGAGGCATGAGGCTGTGTCATGCCCAGAGCCATGGCACTCAGCCTTGCCTGCCCATTAGAGTCACCTGGGTCACTTTTACAAACCCTGATGCTCAGCTGTGCCTAGAACAATTAAATCAGAATCTCTGGGGGTGGGGCCCAGCTGTGAGCATTTATTAACTCTCTCCAGGAGATTCCACTGTGCAGACAAGTTGACAACCACTGGCCTGGAGCAACTTCTCCTCCTGCTCCTCCAGCTTTCCCCTGCTCTGCCTTCACCCCGCTCATGCCCTTGTTAGTCAGTCTTCTGTGATCTCCAGGCCCCTCTTTTCCACTCTTGTTCTCTCTTCTCCAAGTCAGTCCCTCTCATCGCTGAATCGTCTCTGTCCTCCACACTCCCTGAGTGATCTTCATAAATACAAATTGAGGGCTCTGGGTTTAGGACATAGTATTAAAAAACCTCCCTGGGGCAGATTTCTCACTTCCAGATTGGTTCTCTAGTCAGTCCATTTAGTTTCTCTTCCCCCCCAGAGAGGAGCATGCCAGTGTCCCTATCCCCTGCCAACACACCTGTTGCCTCTTCTGATCTCGGTCTCTCAACTTGCTGATTTACTGAAAATGAGTGCCTTCTTCCTGTCTTTCCTATGTGGCCTTTTGAAAATGTCTGAGTCGGTACCACTAGAAACAGGACATTTGTGTGACCTAAAAATGGCAGCCACTAAGCCTCTCTGCACAGTCTGTTTTCTCCAGGGCCTGTGGGGAAAGACAGAGAGCAAGATTGCATTGGACAGGTTGGCCTTGCACTTGCCCTGCCCATCCACACCCCAGGATCCCTGCTCCTCTGGTGTACCCCTTTTACACAACATGACATGCCCCATCCTCTTTACAGCTGCCCCCTAGGCTAGCCAGTGATTCCGGGTAATCTGGCTCAAAAATATAAATTGCACTGTCTCTCCTGCTCAGGAACTAAGAAACATGGAAGGAATGTGCCCGTTTGAATTGGGGGCTGAATTTGGAAATCATGTTCATGACAGCTGTGACCTGCAGAAGGCTGAAGTAATGAGGAAGTAGGAACCATGAGTAACAGAGGGCACTGGTAGGGAGAAAGGGAAGAAGCTGGTTGGCGGAGAGGGGCAGAGACACAAGAGAGGGCGTGAGCAGAGGCCCCTGACGGGGTGGTGGGAGCCACTGGCCCATGCACCTGGCAGTAAGCTCTCTTGTTCTTTATCCAAGTGGATCATATGCCTTGCAACTAAAGAAAGTTTGCCTTACTCGTGTCAGAGCAAAATCACATTATTCTGGACTTTTCATCCTCAAATTAGACTGAAAATTCTGACATGAGGAGGACCCTCTTCAAGGGGATAGAAATGCTGTTGAAAAAATTAGATTTCGTTTCCTGGCTGCTAAAACAAATACCATGCAGTGGGCTGGCTTAACAATAGGGATTTATTGGCTCAAGTTTTCAGAGGCCAGAAGTCTTGCTTCCTACCAGAGTCTGTATCTTCTCACTGCTCGCAATTGTCTTTGGCTTTTCTATCACATGGTGGTGCTCGTGGTGGCATCTTCTCCTTCCTCTTCCACTGACTTCCAGCTTCTGGCCTGTGTTTCTCTTTCCGTTTCTAATTTCCTTTGCTTTTAAGGACTTTAGCCATAGTGGTCATTTAGTTTGGGCACACCTTAATTAACAACATCCTAAAAAGTCCTTTTTCCCAATGGGTTCATACCCGCAGGACCAGGGGTTGGGACATGCACATGCCTGTGGGCCCCTGAAGGGGCAGCACTCATTTATATGTAAGAGCCCCACTGTGTGGAGAAACCTAATCACTCGCATTACTCCACAATCATGCTTCATTTATCTTCAGTGTTGATGAACTGTTGCTGTGAGCAGGAGTCAGGAAATTTCCTCTGGTCTATTTCTAGTGGACACTGGCTATCATTATCAGTGGCTGCTAATGCTCCTTAATAGAAAAGAAAACAGTTCATCCCAACTATTGAAAACAGTGGTGGCAAAACTGGACAGTTCCATACCCTGGGTAGTTTATTAATTCCTATTTTTTACTGAGTAAGTTGCAAACCTTAAGTGTGGCTCCACTCTGGTCCATGAGGCAGACCGTCATAAAATGATGTTTGGAAACAATTTATTCTGAGGCAATCCATTGTGTATCTCCCAGATATTTCCATGTTTCCATGTCTTGATTTGTTAGATGATATCTGAAGGTAAAAAGGCAAGTGTTCAGGTTTTCATATGGAAATTTTGAAAACACAGATGATCCAGTGAAATTCCAGATTGTCAGGAGAGGTAAAATGTCACCTTAAAACCATAGTTAAGTAAAACTAGAAAGTGGGAGATATTTTACCCTCTCAGTTAATCTTTTCTTAAATGATCTGGGAATTTTATTTTATTATTTTACTTTATATTTTTGGGCTACTTGGATTTTTTTTTTTAAGATTTATTTATTTTTTATTTATTCCTCTCCCCACCCCCATTGCTTGCGCTCGCTGTCTGCTCGTTGTGTGCTCATATTCTTTCTAGGAGATACCAGGAACCAAACCTGGGACCTCCCATGTGGGAGGGAGGCAACCAATGACTTGAGCCACCTCTGTTCCCGCTTGTTGTGTCTCTCATTGTGTTTCCTCGTTGTGTTTCTTCATTGTGTCATCTCGTTGCGTCAGCTCGTTGTGCCAGCTCGCCGTGCCAGCTTGTTGTCTTGCTCGTCTTCTTTAGGAGGCACTGGGAACCGAACCCGGGACCTCCCATATGGTAGACATGTGCCCAACTGCTTGAACCATATCTGCTTCCCGCTACTTGGATTTTTAAAAATGGTTTTTGATCACAAGGCAATCAAAGCAAATAAACAAACAAACAAACAAAAAAAAAATAGGGGAGGGGATTTCAATTATTTAAATGATGAAACTGTTTCCTTTTTAAAAAATGATGACTCAAAGGTAGTTATTAAAGATTGGGTTCAGTAAAGTAGTGAATTAAATTAAGACAAGTTTCCTTCATGCTATCTTTCATCCAGAGCATTCTTATTGTGAACGTATTTTGCATAATTTTTATTATCTTCATAGAATTCCAAGGAGAGCATTTCCTTGCCTGGTTTACCAGTTGTTTGTGAAAAGCCAGGGTGGCTCAGCTTTCATTCCACTGAAAAGTGGCTTTGCCAGGCTGCATCTCGCCACATGGGCAACTTCATCCCAGGCATTGCAGGTGTCACACACGTTGACAGTTGGATTTACAGGGTCTAAAATGAATGGCCTAAACAAAACAAAGCAAAACTAGTCATTTCTAAATCCAGTTTCCATTTGCTAAGTAGTTAGAAAAGGGAAGAATGTCAGAGTTAAAAGAAGGAACTCAGTTAAGAGAAGGAAACTCTGGGAAACATGAGCTCAAGTTCCTGGAAGACTAATCATACCTATTACAAAACAGAAACTCTTGCCCCTGCCCCTATAACTCTGCCTCCCTCTCAGTTTTACTTTTAATGAGCGGAGGCATTTCCTCCCTGGATTCTACCTTCCATTTCCTTCCCTTGCTGTTGGCTATTTCCACATTCTATTCATTTTATTTAAATTAATCTTTATTCTTACTGATCCTATAAACCATTCTGAGAATTAAAGTTCTTTGAGGTAATCAAAGGGAATTGGCTTTGTAGTTATTAAATCATTCTCTCTTTTTTTTTTTTTTTAAAGATTTATTTATT
>JAQZBX010085220.1:0-13158 GCA_029593785.1 Cabassous unicinctus
TGGGAAATGGCAGCTTCAGTGTGGACACCTTGGGGAACATCAGTAGCCCTAGCTGGAGCTTGGATTGGCATCTGTGGCATAGGTGCCACTGTTGTTATTGGAACCTATGAGGAAAAGGGGTGGAGGGTGCCAGCGGGTACCCAGGAAGGTCTGTGTCATTCTCCATGAACCTGACTGTCCTCCCAACAGGTATGCAGTCAAGGTAAGTACAGCTGGTCATGCCATCCCCATCCCGGAGAGCCCTAGGTCTGTGGGAGGAATTTGAGTAGAGAGGTGAGTTCCACAGAGCAAGAGGAGTAGTGTTTTGGTACAGATTATCTATCGTGGCATTATCTTTGCCCCTGATCACTGTTGCCAGGAAAAACAAAACAAAACTGTTATGGTCACCTGCCAAAGGATAATGTTTTAGTACTTTTCAAACCCAATTATGAAAAACAATATGTAATTATAAAATGATGTTGAGTCATTCTAATTGCATGGTACCAATAAAAAAATTGAAACCCAAAATTAACTAAGAAAGTGTCCTGAACGTCTGTAAATGATATTGAGATAGTAATTTTTAAAATAGCCATTATATGGTAGATTGCTAAATCATCTGGTTTTTATTTGTTTTTACTGTCAAGATTATTTAAAATATGTTTCTAATGATTAGTCTGAGTCAGGGGAGTATTTACAGTATAGAAGATGAAATGCATACATGCCTTACTTTTTAGATCTATTACTACAGGTAACTCAGCACACTCTGTGTAACCTGGATTAGAATTTCTTTTAAATGCTTGAGGATATGATTTTATTTTTTTTTTTCAGTTTTCATCGACTTCATCAGTAAAGCTGTTTCACATTAATCAAAATGTTTTAAATGCCTTCCTCTTGAGTCATTCTTACCAGGGACAGACACTCAGGGTTGGTTTTAGATAAACTCGTCAAAAGGCAACTTTTTTTGCCCACAGTCCACCCAATCCATTGTTATAACCGTCCCCAACCCCCACCTCTCACCTTCTCCCCTGTCCTCTAGAGTAAACTGTGTCTTTACCATCTACTTGATTTAACCCATCAAAACCTGTCTTAGAAGAAACAACAGCTTAAATGTTACTCCTTTTATCTCAGAGTTTTCCCCCACAAAGTAATAACTGAACTTGAATCAGAAGCAATGCCTAAGCTGCTCACACCAGGCATCTTTAATCCTAGGGGTACATGTGGTCTTCCAGAGTATGCCAAGTCATGGGATAAGCACAGCACAGTGCATCGTCCTGAACAGCAGTATTCATGGCGCATCACTTTAAATATTTGTATATTCAAATAAGCAAGGCTGCATTATAATTGGGATTTCAAAGTACAAGAACTTTAAAGATGAAGTACAAGGAAATTTTATATTTGTAATAAGCTATTTGAGTTGAAACCCCACAGTCACCCATTCATCTATTATTAGATATCCATACCCTTCTGCCATCAGACAGACATTGGTAGAAAAATTTAAGTATTACAGTCTCCAGACAAAGGAATGAATTTCTAATATGTAATTTCAATATTATCTAGCTGGAAAAAAAATATTATCCAGCTGGTAAGATACCATAAATTAGCACAAAAATGGTGATTTATAGAGTAGAAAGAAAGCTGGACTCTGAATTAGAGGCCCTGCAACCAAGCTGAAGTTCTAACCTTACTGACTGTGTGATCTTGGGCAAGTCACTTAATCTCTCTGAGTCAGTTTCCATATGTGTCAACTGGGAATGATGACTCCCAGTTCAACATTCTTTACAACCATTTGTGAAGCTGAAATAAGACAACTGTGAAAATACTTTGTAAATTACAATATGCTACATAAATGTAAGTACCTCTTGGTTTGGTTTTTGTTTGATCACTTGTTTTATGGAAATATTAGCCGACCTTCTCTGAACCCTGGAATCACATCCCTGCAGCTGAGCCCTATCCTGCCTGCTCACTGACTGTGGTCTTTAGTTCTACTGTGCACGTGTTTCGGACCTGCTAATTGTCAGGTTGGTCTGGTAGTGTCAGAATGTGATCATAAATGATTATGCATGTTGTAATTTAAGATTTTACACAAAAGTGGAAAAACATGTCTAAATTCTAAAGAATCTGTACCATATCTTTTGCAAAAGTGAGCATGATTGCTCACATCCCTCCTCCACGTAGAGGATCTGTAAGAACTTGTAAGAAATGCAGAGTTGATTCTGGTCATACCTACTGGAGAGCTGAAAGCAGCTCAAGAAATCGCATTCCCTTATTTGGGACCAAGATGACATCTACATTCGGCTTATCTGCCATCTGTGCTGGTAAATTTTGGAGGGAATTTTTTTTTCCTAGAGATTCTTCCAGATAATATGGTCTAATATTGTCTAATATATTCTGGTCAAGTATAAGAGTTAGCACATCTGGCCCCTAATCCTAATTCTGCTACCATCTGCACAATGTGTAAACAGAGCCAGGTTCCTACAGAGCTGGCAGGGAAAGAGGCTTGGGCTGAGATGGGAAAGGTAGGAACATGCTAAAGGGATAGGAACCATCCCATATCTAATCTTTCCTTTAGCTTTGAGCAGTTCACTCAAATTCCACAAGCTTATTTTCATTTTTAGGATGCATTCCTCTTTCTTCATTTTTCCTTTAAGGGAGATTATTTTCTTTCACATTATTTTATGATAGCACAGGTAATCTATGCTCAATTCCATAGAGCACAGAAAGATAAAAAGAGGATAATAAAAATAACCATCATGAACATGTTGAAATATTCCTGTCCAGGATTTTAGCTATGCTTATATATGTGTTTATTTTAAAGATCAGAATCATAATGCATATAGTCATTGAATATTTGCATTTCTTCTGTAAACTGCTCTTGTCCTTTGACCAATTTTTTATGATGTTGTTCATCTTTTTTCTGGTTGATTTGAAAACTCTATATGCTAAAGACAGTAGCCCCTCATCATAAGTGTAGCAATTTTGTGTCTGCTTTATTTTTTAAATTTATTTTGCTTTGGTTTTTAAAATTAAAAGTGTGTTAGTTTTCTAGCTGCTAATACAAGTACCATACAATGGGTTGGCTTAACAGCAGGAATTTATTGGTTCATGGTTTCAGAGGCTAGAAGGCTTGCCTCCTTCCAGGGATGGTATCTTCTGTCTTGTTGCCAATCTTTGGAGTTCCTTGGTTTTTCTGCCACATGACGATGCACATGGCAGCATCTACTCTGTTCTCTTCTGGGTTCTGTTGACTTCTGGCTTCTAACTGCTCCCTTCTTTCCAGGTAGGTTCCCTTTCTGTGTCCCATTTTATTTGCTTCTAAGGACTTCAGCCCTGTAGAACTAAGGCCCAACCTCATTCAGCTTAACTACTACCATCGTCAAAGGTCCTATTGACAAATGGATTTATACTCACAGGACCAGGGGTTGGCACCTGAACATGCCTTTTGTGGAGGACATGATTCAATCCCCAACCCAAAGTAACCATAACCAAAATTGAATGATAAAAAGCAAAACATGTCACTGTAAAAAATAAAAAAAAAATTAAAAAGTAGTAAATATCAATAAGCAAAAGGAAGGAAATATCAGAAATAAAAGGTCACATTAATTGAACACCTTGAGACAGCTGCTGTTAATATCCAGCATGAATTTTTCCTGATGTGTGCATCTACGTGTATATATATATTTTAATTGTGTTTACCTGAAAATTCTTGCCTATTACTTTTTATTTTTAACTTAGCCATGCTTTTCTATTTTTGATCTATGGCATAAAAGCTCTCATAATTGCATTCACAATTTTTTTCCTCTAATCTAAGAGACTTATTATGGCAGTTAAATCCATTTACTCTTCTAACATGTTTTTTCCCCTTTCTATTTCTTTCTGGAGTTTCTTTTTTGGGTATTTTATCTTAATATAGTCTGTTTATGTTTTATTAGTGATTCCATTTTCTTTTTATTTAAACCTTTTTTTCTCTACTCCTCTATGTCAAAAAAATATGAAAAGAAAATTCTTTCAATTCCTCCTGTGAGAGATGAAAATTTTTAATAAGTTGCTTTCTTGTATGCTTCCCTCTCCTTTATGTAATCTGAAATTTTGGACCTAGATGATTACTATGTAATTATCTCAATTATTTAATTATTAGTGTTTTAATATTAGATAACTCTAAGATTTTTATTTTCTGATATTTTTATTTTCTACATGCATATTTATGTAAGTTAGGTGTGCCTCTAATTTTATTAGTTCCAATGCTTATGCACATGGCCATTCTTTTTTTTTTTTTTAATCAGTCTACACATTTTTCAGCTCTTTAGTCAGATTTCTTACTCATTTATCTATACCAATGGACAGAGCCCCAAGTGGATCTTCCTTTGTGAGTGAAAAACAAGAATGTGTCTTTGCTCTCTTTTCCTTGGTACTTGGTGAGTCCTTTTCCGCTGTAGACCTTAGTGTTCAGGAAAATGTTATTCTTCCTTCATTCGTTGCTGTGGGTCCTTCAGCAATACTCTCTCCTTTTGGAATTGAGTTATTCATAAATATGAGACCCTGATTCTGTTCTGTATTGCTCACCTTTTTTATTTTTCCTTCCCTCTCATATTTATCTCTATTCTTTCCACCTTAATTTAAGGAAAGATTCTTAAGTTTCTCTTCAACTTCAGAAATTTTGTATATGCAGTATCAAACTCTTCATTGCATGCATCATGGTTTTTATTTAAATACTCGTGGTTTTCATCTCTATATATACCCCTCTGATTTTAGAAATTCATGCCTACTTACTTTAGAGCTACATATGCAGATTGTTTTAAGGCATATTGATAACACAACCAACGTCATTAAACCTTTCCCCCTACTATTTTCTGAGGTTAATCTGTTTCAGAGGGAAGCACTTGCTTTGATTCTTTGAAGCATATAAAATTGCCAGTATTCCAACCATTTTTTACTTACAAAATGTCAATTTTATATGGTTTAACCTAAAAGAAATTATTTATCTTTTCTAGGACTTGTGACTTATTCATCCTTTCAGAAGTTAGTCTTTTTGCTGCCCAGAATTGGCTTATACCAAGTCAAAATTAAGGTGGGTTTTTGAGAGATTTCTTTGTATTCTTGTTACTACTTTTTCAGGTCCAAATAAATGAGAGGGAAAATATATTCTGAAGATAAATTT
The DNA here is from genome assembly GCA_029593785.1 of Cabassous unicinctus. Classification (NCBI taxonomy): domain Eukaryota; kingdom Metazoa; phylum Chordata; class Mammalia; order Cingulata; family Chlamyphoridae; genus Cabassous; species Cabassous unicinctus. The sequence goes on from JAQZBX010085220.1 coordinate 5,135, forward strand.
ATATTGTCAGTTGAGTATTCCTGAACACTGGGTTGTGGGAACGAAGCCAGTGCCACAAGTAGTCCCAGCAGTGAGCTGTGTGTCATTTTTATATGAGTGTTGATACTGATCACACCAGTAGAAAACCCCACATCTCCTTGATACTGATTAATTGCCATTTCTTCTTTCCATACTCATGACATACAAAACCAATGGTGAGTGTGTTCTTTGCTCCTAGGTTTGGCAAACAAAAATACAGGATACCCAGTTAAACTTGAATAAAAAACTAAATTTGAATAAACAACAAATGCTTTTTTAGTATAAATATGTCCTATGTAATATTTGGGGCATGCAATATTTGGGACACACTTATACTAAAAATTATTCGTTGTTTATCTGAAATTCAAATTTATCTGGCCATCTCATATTTTAACCAGCAGCTCTACTTCTCAGTCCAGTTACAATCTCAAATTTTCGACACAACCACGCAGACAATATAAATCAACTGAAGTTGGTATGGGAGTTGATGTCTAGTTCACATCCTCTAATGGAGCCTCAGATGGCCCTTGATGGGGTCCAAATCCTATCAAATAGGTCATGCTTGTCTCCATTTATTTTAGTTTCTTTGGACTACTCAGGAAAGTACCATGAAATAGGTTGGTTTAAACAATGGGAATTTATTCGCTCATGATTTGAGACTGGATAAAGGGCCAGATTAAGGTTTCATCAAGGCAGTGCTTTCTTCTTGAAGGCTGTGGCATTCTGGGCCTGGCTGCTGGTGATCCTTGGTTCTTAGCATGTCACATGGCAAAACACATGGTGGTGTCTCCTGGTCTCTCCCTTTTCTTTCAGGTTTTGTTGATGTTCAGCTTCTTGCTTTCTCTGTCTTTCTCACCCTCTGTCTGAATTTCATTCTGCTTGTAAAGGACTCGAGTAATAGGATTATGGCCCATCCTGATTGGGCTAGGTCACACTTTAGCTGAAGTAACTTCATCAAAAGGTCTTACTTACAATGGGTCATACCCATAGGAATGGCTTATATTTAAGAAAATGTTTTTCTGGGGTACATACAGCTTCAAACCACCACACCATCCTTGCTTCTCTGAGTTTTTATATGTTAGCCAGGGTCTGCCAGGATTTCTTCTGTTCATCTTGTACAGAGGAACAATGTGTTACCCTCCATACCTATCTTCATTCAGGGCTCATCTGACCACTGCTTCCATAAATTCTTCAAGTTTTATGGAAAGTCAATAGTATTTTCCTCTAGTTTCCATTGGTCATGCAGGTTATCTATTACTCATTTTATTTTATTTATTTATTTATTTTTACATTTGAATATGGTTTTACTGAAGCATAAGACATTTCAAAGCAAAGTAGTTTATGACATCAATTCTTACATATAATACACTTGTCATTATATGAATTTAAATTTTTGTTTATTTCATTGTAATGCTTTGACAACAAAATGACACTGGTATACCAGAGCATACACACATCAACAGTAAGATGTAACTTTTCACTACACCACTGCTAGAATATTTTTGTAGGAGACATAAGCATGTAAGATGGCCACACTAAATAATTTTCTGGGTTTTTTTTTTTCTTAATCTTAATTTTTGGTCAGTAATGCTTTATTAATCTCACCATTAATGGAACTATAAATTATCTGGGTGATGGGGGCAGGTAATTCAACTGTATGATACTGCAATAGTTGCTAGAGAAATCTCACACACACCAACGAGGAACTGTCACCATAATTAAGGGTCCGTTACTGTTGTTAATTGCACAATAATAACGTTCTTCTGAAAATATTGGTTAGCCCACTTATAGATGAAAACTGCCCTTTCCAACTTACGTAGAAGAAAATAAAATTCAGAAGGTTATTTTTGGCCTTGCTATGTCAAAAAGTCACCTGTGCAAAGATCTAGGTGTTAAAACTAAATTGTAAAAGTCTATTAAAAACAAAATATTCATGCATTTTTTAGAATCAATTATGCAGAGGCTTTAAAATTGTTGCAAGACCATATAGTATATATTAGCTTTTGTACTGCTAATGCACAACTAACAGCAAACTTGATTAGATTAATAGAAATCTGTCTTAATTACACCTTTATATATCACACTAGAGAGACAAATGCCACAAGATCTGCAGAAATTTTCAGTTCTGACCATTCAAATGTGTTGTAATCCTTCAAATACAGAATAATAAAACAAAAGGAAATAATTCTGCAGGCTCACATTACAAAAAACGCACTGCTATAAAATATAAAGAAGGGATAAAGGATATTATCTATAATTCAAAAGAAACTTACAACTAGTGTCAAAGAGCAAACAAAACTTGGAAATAAAAGTATCAAAATAGACATAGTGGGAAGCGGGTATGACTCAAGCAATTGGGCTTCCACCTACCACATGGAAGGTCCCTGGTTCGGTTTCTGGTGCCTCCTAAAGAAGACAGCCAGCTGGCGCGACAGGCAGGCGCGACAAGCTGATGCAACAAGAGACACAAGAAGAAAAACGTAATGAGAGACACAACAAAGCAGGGAACAGAGGTGCCTCAAGTGATTAGGTGCCTCCCTCCCACATCGGAGGTCCTGGGTTCAGTTCCCAGTGCCTCCTAAAAGAAACAAGGGAGATGAACAGACATAGCAAGTGCAAACAACAAGGGGGTAGGGAGAAATAAATAAATCTTTGAAAAAAAATACACATAGCAACTGAAGCACAAATAATGCATTAAATACAGTAAAGATTTAATAAGACAATGTACTAGTTGATAAAAGACACAAAAATAATTATTATTTTTAGGAGGTCCTGGGTTCAATACCCAGGGTCTTGTACATGCGAAGCAGGTGCTCAACCACTGAGCTACATCTGCTCCCCAATGAGAGTTGGGGTTTTGTTTGTTTGTTTTTAGGAGGTACTGGGAATCAAACTCAGGACCTCATACGTGGGGAGTAGGCACTCAATCACTTGAGCTATGTCTGTTCCCCTCTATTGCTTATTTTAAAGGGAATTTGAGACGAGGGATATTAGATGACTGTATTGTAGTCATCTTACCACCTAGCCTGGAAAGCCAAGATAATTTTCTTGGTTTGAAACAAAATAAATTCTTGTATATGGTCCAACGGCCATATACATAGAAGCCCAATCATGATACATATGCATAGGATACTCGATATTTTTATAAATAGGTTGTTATAACTACAGAGATTTTAGAATGAGTAATCCTGAAAGAAATTGCCTCCTGCCCCTTGAGTGTGGGGCAATGTGCAGTCACTGAAATTTCCTAAGTGAATCATAAAGTAGGACCCATTAGAGGAGCACAAATGAAACTTTGGAAATATCACCCTAAGACAATCTTTTATTTTACCACACACTGAAATCAAACTTCAAGTGAGACCCTATTGAGAATGGAATAAAATAATTTAAGCTGAACCTTAAAAATGATTGTACATGGCCTCCTTCCTTCTTTTCCTCTCCCCAAATGACATAGGACAGAACAACATTCTGTAGCGTTAAATCAGATTTCATCGTTATTATTATAACCATATGCACATCAGTGGTACGTGCCCTCCTCCTGTTCAAATCATGCAGAATATAAGGAAAGCATTCCTTTAGAGAATTCAATTTGTTTTTCAACTTTTATGGCTGTTTCATGCTAGAAAAATCAGATATTAATATCAGCAGTCAGGATTCATGCTTCCATTTGTAATGTTCAGTAAATACTAAGGCCACCTGGCCAAACCTATTATGAGGCTTTACATACAATATGAAATTGCTAATCAATTCATTTCCAATTATAAAGTAAAATTAATGTCCCACTGTTCTTGCAATAGGAGAGTTACCTTTCTTTTTTGGTATAGAAAATAAGTCTTATACGTAGTATATATTCAAAGTAAAATTCAAATAATATAAAATGGTATGAATAAAATACGGGAAAAATCACTGGCAATTCCAACACTACGTGATAGACATAACCATTATATTGGTATATCCTTCTAGAATTTTATCTGTACATAGATAAAATATAAATGGATACAAAAATGTAATAATAGATAGCTTTATTTTAGGTATCATGTGCTTAAGCATTTATTTGAATTCCTTTTTAATTTTAAAAGCCATCCTATAAAGTAGGTATTATTATTTGCAATTTAGAGATGAAGAAACTGAGAACAAAAAGTCAAACACTTTGCCCAAGGTTACATGTTGGCAATGGTGAGCCAGAATTTGAAACTAGGCAGCCTGACTACAGAGCCCACCATACGAATATACTGTTTAATGATATGCACTTTTCAAAACCTTTCCATTTGAATACACATCAAAATACATACATCCTTTTAATGGCTGCTTCGTATTCCATGATATGATTGTAGCATAATTTACGTAAACAATCTCTCCATGGTGGATTTTAGGGTTTTTTCCCTTATTTTCTTTTCTACTACAATAATACTCTGAACAAGATGTTTGAAATATATCTTTGCAAACTTCTCTGATTATTTTTTTTAGAATAAATTCCTAAAAGAAGAATCTGGGAATTCAATTTAAATTTTGATACACATTGCCAAAATGTACTTCCTAAAGATTAAAGCAGTCTATACGCCCACAAACAGTGCATGAAAATAGCTTTTCTCTACACTCTCTCCATTTGGAAAGATTATTCTTAAAGCTTCACATTCCAAGATACATTGAAAGCAAAAAATCTCTTTCCATAGTGAGTCATCACAGTAACTTCCATGAAGCCCAACTGTATTAAAGGCCTTTTCTATGGAAGAATGTTTCTGTACAAATCACTTCCAGGGTCAGATTGTCCCATCATGGCCAGCAGGCGGTGCTCAAAACACAGATTAGAAAAATCTCCGTGGTCAGAGTCTCTATAACTTACAAGACATCATTCATACCACCTCAAACGCTTTGAACAACGCATCACAGCCTGTGAAGACAGGCTGCTTTCTCGAACCTTATGTAATAGTTTCTCCAATAATCCCCGAGCCTCATGTTCATTTTTATTCTCCTTAACAAATGTCTTAGGAAGGGGCATGTGAGCAATGTTCAATATTCCCTTAATCACGAGGTCCATGTACTCTGCTAATAGCTCTGTATCAAGCCGTAGATCTCATCCAGGTGATTTCAAGGATTTAATTTTAACATCTCAGCCAGTCTCTCCCACCTCCTTATCTATACTTCTTTCTATAAGAAGTGACATATGCCACCATCTAATGCTCTTTTTCTTCCATATTTCATTTTTCAACTATCAGATATTTCTTATTAAACAGATTACTAAAATATTTGCCACTGAGAGAGGTAAAATTTTCTCAATTTTTTTCATTCCTATTAGAGTTCTTTTTTCTTTTGAAGACATCATATGCAGAGCAGTCATCTGCCTTTATTGTAATATAACAACAGAGAGAAAAAGAAATTCCCGACTCCCTATATCTTGGTTGCTAAGGAGAATTCAAATGGAAAGTTTGAAAAATGTGACTACATAAAAAATCTGGACATCCAAAATATTGTTTTGTAGTTTTCTGTGTGCAATTCTTTTACACGGTTTAATTTAATCCTAGATATTTTATGCTTTTAGTTGTTATTGTGAATGAAATTGTTTTCCTGATTTCCTTTTCAGATTATTCATTGCTGGTGTTTAGAAGCCCAAGTGTTTTTTGTGTGTGGATCTTGTACTTGCACTTTCCTGAGTTTTTTTATTAGCTCTAGTAGCTTTCTTGTAAACTCTTTGGAATTTTCTATATATAGGATCGTGCCATCTGTGAACAAAGATAGTTTTACTTCTTCCTTTCTCATTTGTATGCCTAGTTGCTGTGACTAGAACTTCCAGTACAATGCTGAATAACAGTGGTTAAGCAGGCATCTCTGTCTTGTGTCTGATCTTAGGGAGAAAGCTTTCAGTCTTTTACCCCTGGGAATAATGTTAGCTGTAGGTTTTTCATATATACCCTCTATCATGTTGAAGAAGTTGCCTTTTATTTTTCTGAGTTCTTTTTCAAGAACGGTGCTAGGTTGTGTCAGATGCCCTTTCTGCATCATTTGAAATGATCACGTGAGTTTCTCCTTTGATTTTATTAATGTGGTATATGTGATTTTCTTATATTGAACCACCCTTGCATTCCTGGGATAAATCCATTTGGTCATGGTATATAATCCTTTTAATGTGTTGTTGGATTCGGCTTGCTAGTATTTTGTTGAGGATTTTGGCATCTATATTCATGAGGGATATTGGTCTATAATTTCCTTTTCTTATAGTATCCTTATCTGTCTTTGATACGAGGGTGATGCTGGCCTCAAGGAATGAGTTAGGGAGTATTCCCACCTCTGCAAATTATTGGAAGAGTTTGAGCAGGATTAGTGTTAACTCTTCTTAGAATGTTTGGTAAAATTGGTAGAGCTTTCTGGTGCTGAACTTTTCTTTGTTGGGATTTTTTATGATTCAATCTCTGTACTTGTTATTGGTCTGTTGAGATCTATTTTTACTTGATTCAGTTTAGTTAATTTGTGGGTTTCTAGGATTTAATTTGTTGGTGTACAATGTCAATTGTTAATAGTGTTCTCTTTTAATCCCTTTTACTTCTGTAGTGTGAATAATAATGTTTCTGATTTTAGTTATCTGCATCCTCTCTATTTTTTTTTCTGTTAGTCTAGTTGAAGGTTTCTCAACTTTATTGATCTTTTTAAATTTTTTTATTACTGATTTATTTCCCCTCCCCTCCCTTGCTGCTGGTGCTTTCCGTCTGCTTTCTGTGTCCATTCGCTGCGCTTTTCCTCTGTGCTTGTCTCCCTTTGTTGCATCATCTTGCTGTGCCAGCTCTCCACTGCCGCAGGCCATCAGCTCTCCGCAGGTGCGGGCAGTCAGCTTTCCGCGGGCGAGGGCCAGCTTGCCCTCACCAGGAGACCCCAGGAACCGAACCCAGGGTCTCCCATATGGTAAATGGGAGCCCAACCACTTGAGCCACATCCTCACTTTCATTCTTATTTTTAGAGTCTTAAAAATCAATTTATACATGAAATCCCTAAGTATAATAAAGCTAGATTCAATGTAAAGTGTGTGTATATGTATATACATGTGTGTTATTTATGTTCACATTCTTTTTATATGTCCTTGAAATATTTTTAAAAGGATCATGCACAGGGAAAACTTCAATAAATTCTAAGAAATAAAATAATACAGGGTACAGTCTTTTATTTCATTGCATTAACAGCAGAAAGTCATAAAAAAGTTAAAACTAAAGGCATCAAACAACTTTAAAAAAACCTCTCCTAAAATATTTTTATGCTGACAGAAAATAATTCTCATAAATCTTAGTTAACTAGGAATAATAGGAAACTTTATAAGCATAATAAAGACTTTAATCTGAAACCAACAAATGATGTAATACCTGAGTTATCACATTAACATCAGAAGCAAACAAACAAAATGTAAGATAGCACCACCTTTATTTATCACTATCCTGGAATTGGGAGATCATATTTTAAAAACAGGTAAAAGAAGGAAGATGTCAAAAATGGGGGGAAAAAGATATTTTTAATATTATTTGAAAGTAATAAGATTTTCAATATAGGATATTCAAGAATATTTATAAAAATTATTCAGAGTCACAAAAAGTTAAATAAGGTAGCTGGTTAAAACACAAATAGGCAAAAATAAGTTGACATTAGACAATCCAGCACTGTGTTTCAATTCCTGTCATCAGCAGTTGACTGAAAATCACCTGAAAAGATGCACATTTCCCATCTAGTTCTTTGCTATTCGAAATACTAAGAAATGCCATTAAACTATGAGAATTTTTAAAGACTTGATTACAAGGCAATAGCCTTTTAACTGGGGGATAAGTTTGGGAAAATCTTACCTCAAATCTATATATATTAGATTTTATATAAACAACATCATATAAATATATAATTTTTTACATAACCATATCCCTAGTATCTAATAGGAAAAAATGATCTCTCTAAATGGATCACACATCAGTTAATTGAGTGCTTTCAGATAGACAGACATATATAGAAATGGATATCTTTTTTTTTTTTTTTTTTTT
>JAQZBX010085221.1:0-13149 GCA_029593785.1 Cabassous unicinctus
GAGCAAGTATTCTCTGCATTAATATTATTGAAGTCAAAACACAGAAACAAATGAAATATAGAGCTCTAGGTTCATCCTTTTTATTATTATTAAATCCAACGTGAGCTATTTTGTTTCAGCAAACAACATCATCTATCCCATCAAAATATGTTAATAAGAATTTTAAATGTATATTTTAATTTATGTATATATATGGTTTTAAAGCTATAAGCCTAAGCAGCTTATAACCAGTTACCTAATTGAATTTAAATGAAAATATATAAGGCAGCACTGGGAATCTACAAGAATTTCTTTGCCTTTAAAAATTGTCTGTGCATTTGTAAGAGAGAACAAATAATTCTGTTGTATTTCTGGCCATTTTTATGTATGTGATTTCATCCTTACAACTCAAAATGACCTATGATTTCTCTTCTTCCTCAGAACAAATGCCAAGGTCTCGTGTTTGACCTAGTCACAAGCCAGGTCTTTGACATCATCATCGTAAGCCTCATTGTCCTAAACATGGTCTGCATGATGGTTGAATCAGAGGGACAGTCCGAGTCCATGAAACTCATCCTTGAGCATCTCAACTTGACCTTTGTGGTCATCTTTACAGTAGAGTGCCTCATCAAAATCTTTGCTTTGAGGCAATACTACTTCACCAATGGCTGGAATTTATTTGATTGTGTGGTCGTGGTTCTTTCCATTGTTAGTAAGTAAAATTAGCAGCAGTAGGGCTTTAATCTGAGAGCTGGAAGTAAACTTTTCGATTTTTCTGACATTTGGAATATGTCCAAACTATCTTTGAAGCAGCAAATCAGCCTTAAGGTGGTCTCTGAAAAAAATAGATTTACCAATGCCATTCTCCACTGGGAGAATAGGGCTTAATGTCCATTCCCTTTACTGCCTACTCAATTGAAATAGAGAGATAACTAAAAATAAGGATTATTTATTCAATGGAGGCAGGCAAAAGTAAGACTTGAAAGTTTTTGTGGGGCCACCTGATTTATCCAGGTAGCTACAAAGAAGTGCCACATTGCCTGTGCAACTACAAGCTCTGATGAGCATTGTGTAAAGTTTTTAGGATTTGTCACTTAGTTTCCCATGTTCTTCCTTTGTTCAAAGTTCAAAGTGGATTCCAGATCACAATTACTGTCAGCCCTACGCCACTGCTGTGTCTTTCCTCACCTCCGACGCGGGCTTCCAAGGCTGTGTCATAAGGACAGGCAGTACTTTCTTGTTGCCCTGTGCCTCACATAAACTTAAGCCACACTGTGAACTGTGCATCTCTCAACTACTCTGAACTCTTCATCAGCCAGCCTCACTCTATAATCAGTGTATGGGTGGGGGTAACCATAAGTGTTATGAAAGGAGAATGGGGAAGAAAGGTTATTTCCAGGTACATTTTTATAACACACACACACGCACACACACACTTGTCAACGTTGAACATTAAATTTTTCTTTGCTAAACCGTAAGAGTTCGTTCGGGGTTTTAGAAGTCTAGTTTTAACTAAACCATTAATTTGACTTTTAAAATAGTATAAATCTGCCCAGGATCCCCTTTTATAGTTCAAAAGACAATGAAGACTATGAAAACTGACTTGACAAGTAGAAGCTTTTGTGTGCTCTCAGAAAGAAAGGATGCATCAAACAGATAAGTTGCATCAAAATATTTGGGTTCCTATTGCTACAACAGCAATGCAAGTGTTTTGGAGAACAAGAAATGAATGATACATTTCCTAGTCTTCCATTGTCTTATAAGCCATGAACTTTATGTAGATAAAGCTTAGCAATTGATCATTCAGCATGATTATAGTTAAATAGACCTTTAATCTTTATTAGCCAATTCCAGTCACAAGCCCTGGTGAAACTGACCACAGCAATAAAGTTATAAAATGGTGGTAGGATGAGTCTGGGGTAGCTCCATGGAGACTTTAAGGAACGCTTCCTCCAATATCCAGGGAGCAGCTCATTCGTGCCACTATTTTTTGAGCTCCATCCAGGCAGTGCTAGGCATTGTAAGGTTTGTTGAAAGATCTATGACTTCTGTCCTTTGAACAGCTGCCAGGCTATTGTAGTTACACATGCTGTATAGCATTTTGCTTCCCTGGATGACAAAATTCACAAACTGAGGCAAGTTCTACTCACTAGTGTGGGCAACGTTTTACATGCCTGTGCCAGTGCCATGCACACTTAGCCTCTGTGCTTTCCCAGCTCTGACCCAAGCCCTTAGAGAAATACAAAAAAAGCATGAGTTGGAGGGAACCTCACTCAAGGAGCCACCTGTCTAGGTGAGGTATTAAGACTTACCTTAAAGAGTCCGGGAAAGATAGGGAATTTAAGTGAACACCAAAATTATATGGTTCACAGAAGACGTGAATTCAGAGGACAGATCCCTGTGGGCTGGATTAGTCAAAGAAATCTTCGTATAGGAGGTGAGCCTTAAACGTGGACCTCCTCCAGCTGTGACTGAGCTGACACTTAACAAATTCAGCATCTGGCCAGGGTTGCTGCCCAACGCGTGCATGAATTCAGTGTCTTTGGCACAATTGCTCAGTCAGTGCATCAAATCAACTAGGTCTCTTTAGTTAGGCGGCCGCAGATGTGTTTTGGTTGCCCATACCAGATGACTCCTGGGTGAGACCAAGGCCGTGCCTGTGCTAGGCATGTTCCAGCCACTCTGATATTTGGACCAAAATATGAGTTTTGTCCTTGTATCACGTGACTACAGGGCAGGCAATGAGATAACAGGGTGATATTTTACCCCAAACGTTCAGTTGTTTGCAGGATCCTCTGCTTGAGATACCCAATAACAGAGAAAATGTCTTCCAATTTGATCCTTCAGAAATCCTTTGAATGAGTATATTTACAAATGTCAGTGATCCATAGACAGCTGTGGACTACAGATAAGCATCCCAACACCGTCATCACCCTGTGGCTCTTTCGGCAGATGAGCTGTCCTTGCCTATGCCAGGGCTGTTTTCAGATCCCCCATACAAATAAGAGCCTGATCGTTTTGATAGACCTTTGGAGGTAGAGCTTCCACGATTTCCACTGGCAGCGCAGGCTCAAGCCGAGCTTCAGCACACAAATTTCTCCATGCTCTCTAAGCTGAAAGACTTGAACTATAGTTTATATTCAACAAATATGGAAAACTATTGGTTACCCCATGAGAGAATACCCCAGCATGGTTAGTCTACTGCAAGTGCATAGGAAAAGTGAAAAATAACCTTTCGTAAACCACTGGGGCCTCCCTGCTGAATTCTCTTTTCTTTCCTTGTGCTCCTTCAATATTTTAGACATTCTCTGAGCTCCTGCCAGCTCTTACACGACTTTCCACATTCTGAAGACAGGTGTGTTTCTGAGAAATGCACAAGCACAGATCAAACGGTGTGACTTCATTTGGAAGTGAAACTTCTTATTTTAGTCACAGTCACTTTCACAGTCTAAAGTTGTATGGCCCCTGGAAATTATTTATCTGTTAAGGCACAGATGTTTTCCCTGAGGTTGTTGAAGAAAATTCTTAATTTTGGGCACAAATTACAAAGTATTGATTAAAAGTTGGCTGCACTAGGATTCTGCATTTGGGTCTGAATGCAGTTGCTGACTGGAAATTCACTGCGCCTTCTCCTTCTCCTCAGGTGCATTGGTTTCTGCCTTGGAAAACCAGAAGCACATTCCTTTCCCTCCCACGCTTTTCAGAATCGTCCGCCTGGCTCGGATAGGCCGCATCCTGAGGCTCGTGCGGGCAGCGCGGGGCATCCGGACACTCCTCTTTGCTCTGATGATGTCCCTCCCCTCTCTGTTCAACATCGGTCTTCTGCTCTTCCTGGTTATGTTCATTTATGCCATTTTTGGTATGAACTGGTTTTCCAAAGTGAATCACGAGTTTGGAATTGACGACATATTCAACTTTGAAGAGTTTGTTGGCAGCATGCTTTGTCTCTTCCAGATCACCACGTCAGCAGGTTGGGACAGCCTCCTCAAGCCCATGTTGCAATCAAAAGACTCATGTGACCCCAACAGGAACTGTCACCTGTCCATCTTAGCCATAGCCTACTTTGTCAGTTACATCATCATCTCCTTCCTCATTGTCGTCAACATGTATATTGCTGTGATTTTAGAGAACTTCAACATAGCCACAGAAGAAAGCGAGGACCCTTTGGGTGAAGATGATTTTGAAATATTCTATGAAGTTTGGGAAAAGTTTGATCCAGAAGCAACACAGTTTATCAAATATTCTGCCCTATCTGACTTTGCTGATGCTCTGCCTGAGCCTTTGCGGGTGGCAAAGCCAAACAAATTTCAGTTTCTAGTAATGGACCTGCCCATGGTGAGCGGGGACCGCCTGCACTGCATGGACATCCTCTTCGCTTTCACCACTAGGGTCCTGGGCGACTCCAATGGCCTGGACGGCATGAAGGCAATGATGGAGGAAAAATTCATGGATGCCAACCCCTTCAAGAAGTTATACGAACCCATCATCACGACCACCAAGAGGGCGGAGGAGGAGAGGTGCGCTGCTGTCATTCAAAAAGCCTTTCGAAGGCACGTGGCAAAGATGATGAAGGGGGCCCTGGAAGACAGGCCTCGTCCCCCGCTCCAGACACTCTGCAACGGAGACTTGTCCAGCTCCGGGGGGGCCGAGGGCAAGGTCCACTGCGACTGAGCCCTCACCGTCACCCCTGCCTCGTCGCCTTAGAGCCTTTCCTCCAACCTTGAAGCTCTGGGGCTCACAGCTCAGCGTATGGACAAGCGGTGGACTCACTGAACTAGCCATTCCACTTCTTCTGGCTAAAGTAGAGAAGTAATATTTCCATGTTCATTTTAAATGAATCTTACAGAGATATAAGATTAGTCTGCCTGGCAACCACTGGTACTATTTTAATAAGGAAGAAAATATGATAAAGGGCTATAGAGGACATATTAATGTTAGGATTGAAAAACATTTCAAATTATATAAATAAAAGAATAAGAAGAAACAAAAAGTGCATTACAAGTTTTAAATTGTGTTTTTCCATATATTTCTAGGTGCATTATCTAATACCTTGGTATGATGTTTTTCCCAAGACAAGTATGTGGTTTATCATACATAGATCTTTTGCATGTTAAGTGAAAATTCAAAACCTGCCAGTAAATGAATAGCTTATTGCAGATATTTTTTACCAAGGTTAAATATTTTGGGTTTGTTTCAAAGCTAAAGGCATGATCTTAGCATATCAGTTATTGCTCTATCTTCCACCAGCTAAAATCTCTTATAAATATTTGAAAAAATAAAGGAATGAATGAGACTTTCCGTTTGCATTTCTTTCAGATAGCACATTCATAATTCCCCCTTATTGTCCAGTGGTGCATGATTAGTGGTTTAAATGTGATGCTTTTCTTGGAATTAAAGGTTGGAGCCAGTGGTGTGAGGTAAGTGTTTAATAATTGGTTCTCCAAGAAAAAATAATTCCTGAGTTTTAGCATTTACTATTAATAATAAATAATATTTAATACTAAACATTGTTTAGTATTTCCATACACACTCCCATCAAGACTGACTTCAAGCTTCCAGCAAGATGCCCCTGAACATGGAGTTGAAAGAGGATGCTCACAATCTGTTCTTGTGAGCTACAGGAGCCAAGAAGAAAGTCCCACATGACCCTGGTCAAAATATATGGCGCCTTAGTTGCCAGGATTGCTGAAGACAAACACCACACACTGATTCACTTAAACAACAGGGATTTATCATTTCACAGTTTTGGAGGCCAGAAGTTCAAAATCAAGGTGTTGACGGGCCATGCTTTCTCTGAGATTGCTGGCAATCTCTGCCTCTGTCACAGGGCCGCCTGCCTCCCTCCGCATCTGCAGTGGCTCCTGCTTCATCATCTGTGCCTCTGACTAGATTTCCTCTCCTTATAGGAACTCCAGTCTTTGGATTAAGGCCCATCCTAATTCAATTTGGCCACATCTAAACAGGATCTTCAAAGATCCTATTACAAACAAGTCCACATCCACAAGACTGGGGTAGGACTTGAGCCTGTCTCATGGTAGGCATGACCACGTCTGCCACACCTGGGAAGAGGAGGGAAACCGCTTAGCAACACATGGAATGGGGCCAGTGATTCTGGCCATTTGACGAGCCCTACCCTCAGTTCTAGCTGCACATCTGCCTGGAATGGAGCTCAGAAAACAACCCACACCTGTCAAGGGGCCTGGCCCCAGGGTAGCCCAAGCCTGCCTTAAAAGCTGGGGACACCCGAAGCCAGACAAGGTCTTAGGCTGCAGTCCCAGCCCACACTGTGATAACTGAGGTGTAGAGAGTAAGAAATAGCTCTGGCACACTCCACTCAGACGAGATTGAAGCAGGCACTGTCTTCTGGCAGCTGCAGTCTGAGGTCTGAGCCTCTGGCCTGCCCCTGCTGTCTAGTGCAAGGAAGGATAGCACAAGGTCCTGTGGTGGGAGAGGTGGCTGTTTTCAGTGGGAGCAAGACCCAACAATGACTTGATGTATCCATGTACAGGACCTGAGTTTTGTAGGCAGCCGATTCTCTGAAGAGTTAGCAAAATAAAAATGCTGTTAGAATCTTTCTTTAGTGGCTGCTGTGCATCAGGCACTGCTAAGCAACTGTCATGAATGACTTCATTTGCACCTCACAGTGACCCAATAAGGAAGGTGCATCCCCCTTTGATTCAGGAGGTACCTGGGTCTGAACCCAGGACCTTGTACGTGGGAAGCAGGCGCCCAACCACTGAGCTACACATGCTCCCCACTGAGAGTTGGGTTTTTTTTTTTGTTTGTTTTTTTTTTAGGAGGTACTGGGGATCAAACCCAGGACCTTGTACGTGGGAAGCAGGCACTCAACCACTGAGCTACATTCGCTCCCCCATCCATTTTAAAATGGAAAGATGGGCTCAGAGCTGTTGGCTAACTTGTACATGGCTACTCAGCCAGTGAAGACTGGGCTTTTGTGCTATGCTGGGGAAGGGGCAGTGGGTGGTTCCAGGATGAGGACAACCTTGAGATGGGCCGCAGGGCTCTTGTGCAGGCCCCAAGGGTCTCGTAGGAATCACCAGTTCTAGAGTCACAGCCTAGTTCTGCTTGAGGGACCCACCAGTACTAGAGTCACAGTCTAGTTCTGCTTGAGGGACTGGGGTCTTCTACTCTCCCCTAAGAGATGCCTCTGATGATGAGCTCTCGGTGTTTTATGGATCCCCACCAAGTTTCCTGAAAAAGGTGGCTGGCTATTATTCCAGTAGGGGTCCCTCCAGGCTTGGAGGCAGGGAAGGGTCCAGAAGGATATGATCTTGTCCATTCCAGGCTGTTATCGAGAGACTTAGGTGTGCTCTGTTCTGTGCAGAACCTTCCGCCCTTCTCACATACCCCTGTCCACCCCCAGATGATCCCATTTGGCCAGGGCTGGATTCCTGGAGCCACCTCCTGGGAGAGCACAGGATCTGCTTGGCGTTAGAAGAGGCTGAACCAGGCTTCCTTCACTAGGTGGCAGCAAGTGCCCAACGTGTTCTTCTCCAAGCACTGCTAGCGTCTGTGTGTGCGCCTGCTCTCAGAGCCAGAGAGAGGGCGGTGGGGAGGAGAACCAGGGCAGGATGGGTGCCGCAGAGCTCACATTCCCCAGGGGTAGCTCTCCATGTGAGGGGACCCAGGATGCCCCGAGAAGCAGAGGTGTTGGTCTGAGCTGAACGTTCATGGCAAGACCTCCAGGCACCTGCAGGCAGTCCCTTGTCCTCTGAGTCTTCCCTTCTCCAGGTAAACTGTCCCTGCTCCAAGCAAGCAACAGACGTGTTCCTGAGGACCAGTGCAGTACACCTGGTGTAAACTGATGCTAACACGGCATGGCCCTCCTCTCAAGAGCACATATGCTAATTGGGAGGTGAGTTACACAGGTATTCACGTGATGATGACACAATACAAAACAGCAAGTGCCACAAACCTGCGACACACCGCCACTCTGAGGGTGAAAATGAAGGCAAGTTTGTGAGGACACTTTCATGGAAGAGGGGCACCTGAGCTGAGCGTGATGGCTATGTAGGATCTTGACAGGTGGAGGTGGTTTGCGGGGTGTTTGAAGTGGAGGACACCCAATTGACTGGGCATGGAGTACAGCCGGAGCCCGAGGAACCAAGTCTTGAAACAGGCTGCTTTTTGGAGAGTCTCCAAAAAGATGGCGTTACACATGTTTAGGTAGGAGGGATGCAGTAAAGGTGTTTGAGCAGAGGAGGAAAATGAACCAGATGAGGCTGGCCGAGTAGAAGGGGGGAAAAGACCATCGTGCTGGTCCTGGAAGAAGGAAGGAGCGAGGAGACGCGGTGAGGCTCCAGGAGCCGCGTGCCAAGTGCCGGCCATGGAGAGGAGTCTCAGGGACCCACAGAAGGTTTGGTCTGAGAAACATGAACGATGCAGAAGGAACAAGGTTTTTAGTTTATGTTCGTTTGCTTTGATGGTTATAGAGGCTAAAAATGAATTCTATTTTGAAGGTTTAGGATGCTGGTTCGTCCATGTGAGGATGTCCTATGGACATGCCTGTTTTCAGAAAATAAAGATGAGGAGGCTTGAGATGTGGGGAGGGAGGGGAAAGCAAATACCACAACAGGTAGTTTGGGCAAAGAGCAGGCTTTGCTGGAGAAATCCACCATGAGGCATGCAGGAGCCAGGCACCTGGGTTTGTGTTCCAGGAAAGTATCCTGCCCCCTGCTCTCCCACCTTTTTACAGTGCAAGGATGATAACTTGCTCTTAAACAATCTGGGCTCAGGTGCCAGCTCTTCCTGGGAGTTGTATTGGAATGTCAGCTGCTAGCACCCTATGCCCTTGGGGAAGTTGAAATCATGTACAGCTCCTCCTGCTCAGGGAGAGGGAGCCAGTGGTCGCAGATAGCTTGTTGCCTGGCAACCCAGATACAGCCTCCAGGGTCATTCAGTGGGCAATCCTGTGCTTCACTTCACAAGGAATAATCAAAGAGGCGGTGAGCAAAGAAGAGCTAACAGTTATCGAGTACCTACCAGGGGCCAGGTACCCAATTTACCAGCCTTAACTCATTTAATCTTCATGATGGTTCTATTAGGTAGAAACAATTTTTTTTTTAAATTAAAGATGTTGTAAGTACACAGAAAAAACATGCAGAAAATACAGAGTTCCCATATACTTCCCTATTATTAACACCTTGCATTAGTGTGATACATCTATTACAACTGATGAAAGAATATTATTATAATTGTACTATTAGCTATAGTCTATGGTTTACATTAGGGTTTCCTGTTTGTGTTGTACAGTCCTATGTTGTTTTTTTCACTTTTTATTCTAGTAAAATATACATAACCTAAAATTTTCCCTTATATCTACATTCAAATATATATTATAGTGCTATTAATTACATTTATAATGTTGTGCTACCATCACCATCATCTATCACCAAAACTTTTCCATCACCCCAAATAGAAACTGTAAGTTTAAGAATTCACTCCTTCCTACCTTCACCCAAGCCCCTGGTAACCTATAGTCTAGTTTCTGACTCTATGAATTTGCTTATTCTAGTTATTTCACATCAGCGAGATTGTACAATATTTGTCCTTTTGTGTCTGGCTTATTTCACTCAACCTGATGTCTTTAATGTTCATGCCATGTTGTCTCACGTATCAGAACATCATTCCTTTTTATGGCTGAATAATATTCCATTGTATGTATATTCCACTTTTTATTTATCCAGTCATCAGTTGATGGATACCTGAGCTGCTTCCATATTTTGTTATTCATTATTGAAAGTGGTGTAGTGAAGTCTCCTATTATTAATATAGAACTATCTATTTCTCCCTTCAAATCTATAAAATTTGCTTCATATATTCTGGGGCTCTACCATTAGGTGCATGTATATTTATAATTGTTATGTCTTCTTGTTGATTTGACCCCTTTATCACTACATAATGTCCTGCTTTGTCTCTCATAACAATTTCTGACTTAAAGTCTCTTTTATCTGATATTAGTATAGCTACCATAGCTTTCTTTTGCTTATTATTTGCATGGCATATTTTTCCATCCTTTTACTTTCAACCTACTTGTATCTTTGAATTTAAAGTGAGCCTTCTTGTAAAGAGCACATAGTTCATGCTTTTTAATCCATTCTGCCAATTTCTGTCTTTCACTGGAAAGTTTAATCCATTAAAGTAACTACTGATAATTCAGTACTTTCTTCTGCCATTTTCCTATTTGGTCTTTTTAAGTCTTATACCTTTTTTAACCCTCAATTCTTCCATAATGTCTATTTTCATATTTATTTGATTTTTGTAATGTACCATTTTGAGTCCCTTCTCATTTCTTTCTGTATATAGTTTTCATATCTTTTCTTTGTGGTTACTATGGGGCTTAAATATAACATCCCAAATCTATAACAATCATATTTGATTTGATACCAACTGAATTTCAAAAGCATGTACATATCCTGTTCCTATATCTCCCCACTCTCCCACCTTTTTCTTATACTTGTTACAAATTATATCATTATTCATTGAATGTCCAAAACCAAAGATTTATCATGACTTTTTTTATAATCTTTTTTTTAATTTTTTGAAAGATACTTAGATTACATAAATGCTACACAAAAAAATATAGAGATTCTCAGATGCCCCACTCCCCATGCCTCCTACACTCTCCCACATAAACATCCTTCATTAGTGTGGCACATTCATTGCAGTTGGTAAACACATCCTGGGGCTTTGCCACTGAGCATGGACCATAGTTCACATTGTAGACCACACTTTCTCCCACACAGTTCTGAATGTTATGTGATGATATAAAATGGCCTATATCTGTCTTTGCAATGTCATTCAGGATGATTCCCAAGTCTCAAAAAAGCCCCCATATTACAACTGTTTTTCCCTCTCCCTGTCCCCAGAGCCTCCAGTGGTCACTGCCTCCACATCAATATTGTAATTTCTTCCAATGCTAGAATCACAATATATCTATAGTAGAATACCAGTAAGTCCACTCTAGTCCATAGTTCATTCCCTAATCCTGAGGATTCTGGGATGGTGATGTCCACTCCACCTCTAGTTGAGAGGAGGCTTTGATCTCCTATAGCTGATGGATGGGACTCTCTTGCTTGCAGTTGTTGGTTCCCTCATTTCCTTGGTATGGTGGTTGTCAATCCTCACCTCCTTGTTAGCTGTCCTGGGTAAGTCCAATGAAATGGAGAGTAGGTATTGCAACTCCACTGAGGTTCCAGGCCCAGCTGGCACATGGACAGCCCAAAGACTCCAGCCTCTTGGACGTACACCTACAAACTCCAGCACCAAGTATAGGTTTAAGTAGAAGGGACAGATGAGCCATGTGTAGGGAAGCCATAATTGAGTCCAACTCTGTCACTCTCAGGAGCACAAACTCCAAAGTAGTACTCACTAGCAAGGCACCAAACTCCAGAGCTATCTGCCCTGACCATAGGACCTGGGTGTTTCCAGAGCCCTCAGGAGCCCCACTATTTGGGGTAGTATCCACTTTGGCAGTTTATGAGAGCCTGCTGAGATGTGCATAAGCATTACCTCTGGGATGACCTCCCGACTCACTTTGAAGTCTCTTAGCCATATAAACTCATTTGTCTTTACCTTTTCTCCCTTTTGTTTGAGGTCTTTTTCCAGTTGCATTGCTAGTTGGTGCTTGGTAGTAGTCCCTTGGTACCAGGTAGGCTTATCCCTGGGAGTCATGTCCCATGCTGGGGGGAAAGTAATGCATTTATATGCTGACTTTGGCTTAGAGAGAGGCCATATTTGAGCAACAAGGAGGCTCTCGGGAGGCAACTCTTAGGCACCTAACAACACTAGGCTAAGTTTCAATTTCAAGAACAAACGCTCATAAGCGTAGTCATCAATATCAAGGGCCCATCAGTGGATCATCCTCCTTCGCCAGTCATTGCCCCTGCACTTGGGGGACTGTTGCTGCTCCATTAGAGAATTTGGCAGAGCTCTCCAGGATGGGAATTCAATATTCTCTCAGTATTGTGTGAGTCTCCACCCACCGTGACAATGCCTGTGAACATTTGAACATATTTATATACCTTATATGTATGTCCAGGTAAACTTCCTCCCATGTATCCCCCATCACTGACACCCCACACCAATGATCCTCCCCTGCCCCAGTTGTAACCTTTCTGTGATCCAAAGCTTCTTCAAAAATGAAGCCATTAAAATAGCCAAATACAATTAATCAGAAAATGAAATAATAATAATAGGTTTAAATATAAGAAATAAAACACATAAAATTTTAAAAAAATAAAATTAAAAGATTGAGACATTAAAAAATAATGAAAAGTATTTTAAAAAAATTTTTTGGACATTTTGTCTTTCATCATTAATATCTGGCATCCTGTATGTACAGTGGCATTTTCTTCCATTTATTTCCCAGTGTCTTACTTTTTTTCATTTTGTTTTCAAAGAAGTTTTAGATCACAGTAAAGTCACATACAGAATACAGGGGACTCTCATATATCCAACATCCTCCCCTTTTTCCCCTTCCCTTATTAATACCTTTCTATATGTGGATGATTACCTTTGTTACAACTGATATACAGATAGTGAAACATAGCTACTAACCATGGTCAATGGTTTACATTATGACTTACATTTTAGACTGTACACTTTTATAAATTTTGATGATATTTAACATGACCTGTGTCCATCATTGCAAGATCATGTAGAACACTTCCACTGCCCACTAAAGATCCCCTTTCGATCTATTCTATTCCTCCTTCCCCCTCCCCTTGGGGCCCACAGCAACCCCCTGGCTTCACTCCTTGGATGACAAGATTCATAGTTACTTGCACCAACACTGAGGTCTTGACACACTGGTTTGTCCTCCCCTATTACGAACCACTCATGCTCTCGATAGCTCTGTTTGTGAACAAATCAGTCTTCCCCAGGATGGGAGTCCAATTCCTTCCCGCTCATTATGTGGGTCTCCACCTGCTGATACAACACAGTATGACAAAATGATCACTCACACAATCCCTAGAAGCCTACTTGAGGTGCTCCCTGTCCCGAATGCCCCCCCCCCCGCCATCCAACACCCTAAACCAGTAATCCTTCCTTGTTATAATGCCATAAGAGCATTCCCAACTTTGTACTTTCAGCCATATACCCGCCAATCCCCAGTATTCACCTGGCCCCTCTCCCAACCCTTCCCCC
>JAQZBX010085222.1:0-13140 GCA_029593785.1 Cabassous unicinctus
TTCATTTTTTCTTCAAAGAAGTTTTAAGTCACAGCAGAGTAATGTACAGAACACAGGGTATTCCCAAATACCCAATATCATCCCCGCTTTCCCCTTTTTACCCATCAATAATATTTTATATGTGGATGTTACATTTGCTACAATTGATGCACAAATATTGAAACATAGCTACTAACCACTGCCAATGGTTCATATTATGGTTTACATTTTGGACCATATACTTTTATAAGATCTGAGAAAATTTAATGTGGCCTGTATCCATATTTGAAAGATCATGCAGAACACTTCCATTACCCTCAAAATGCCCCCTCATCAATCTATTTTATTCCTTCCTGCCCATCCCCTTCAGGCCATGGTGAACACCAGGCTTCACTCATTGAAGGACAAGATTCATAGTTACTTGTATCTTCACTGAAGGCTTGACACACTGGTCTGTCCTCCTCTATTAGGCACCACTGATGTTCTCAAGTGACTCCTGTTTCTGATGGTTAGGCTAATGTGTCAACTAGGCCAGGAAATTGTGCCCAGTAGTTTGGTCAAGCAAGCACTGGGCTAATTGTAATACAAGGACATTTATGGACTTTAGTCACGAATGAGTTAATTGCATAGATAGCTGATTATCCCGATATCAATCAGGGAGATTGCCATTAACAATGAGTGATGCTTTTTCCAATCAGATAAATGCCTTAAAAGGGGAAGTGATTTCAGCATTCAGAGAGAATGTCCCAGTTTGTCTTTGGACAGCCAACATCTCCCAGAAACACATCAAAGACCTTCATTGAACTTTCATCAGAACCTCTGGTTTGCAGCCTGCCTGCGGAACCTGGACTTGTGCATCCCCACAGTAATGTGAGAGACTCTTATTAAATCTCATATTATTGACAGATAACTCCCGTTGATTCTGTTTCCTTATAGAACCCTAATACACCCATCCCTCTGTTTGAGAACATAGCAGGCTTCCCTAAGCATAGGATTTCAACACCTTCCCACTCATTATGTGGGTCTCTATCTACCGATGCAACTCATTATGCCAAAATGATCACTCACATGCTCCCTAGAAGCCTGCCCCAGGTGCACCCTCGCCTGAATGCCCTCCATCCAACACCCTAAAACAGTAACCCTTCTTTGTTATATTGCCAAATGAGCATTCCCAACATTGTAATTTCAACCACATACCAGTGTATCCCGTGTTCACCTGCTCCATCCCAAAACCTTACCCCCACTTCCATGGACCAGCCAATCCACCCTCCCCATCCTGTCCCCCTGTCAAACCTGCACCCCCAACCCAATATTATCACTGTGCCTCTATCATGTCCCTTCACTGCATGACTACACGCTTCCACCTTGTCATAGATTTCACCCATATGGGCATTGACTCACAACCTTCTTCTCAACAGAATGGGAGACCCTTTACTCTTGAAATTGAAACTTAGCCTAGTATGATAGGATGCTTAAGTGATACCTCCTGAGACCCTCCTTGTTACTGAAATCTCCTTGAGTTTTTCTCTATCACATCACTTTGTTTCATTTTATTTATGGTATTTTTACAGTCTGATTTACCTGATTTATTCATTTTTTGTCTCCTCTTTCCAAACTGTGATGTATTCCATGAAAGGAAAGGCAATGTCTCAATGTCTGTCTTATTTATTACTGCATCAGCAGTACATACAACAAAGCTTCTCGCAGAATAAACACTTAATAATCATTCACTGAATAAATGGCCATTATATCTACTTTACCCTCTGAAGAGTAACTACATTTGTAAAAAGGACACTTGTTAACAGAAATGCTTTTGAAAATGATATTAGAGTCTTGGTGATAAGTTGAAATGCAGAAATTAAGGTCAGTTGGTATATCTTAGCTGAAGACATAGCATCACCTCCTGCTTAATTTGAAGGGATATAATATGTGCAATTAAAGTGTTTAAAGAATATTTGGAAGGGCTAGAGTCACAGAGTCTAGGTTCAGTTAAGGAGAATTAAATGCCAAGGAAAACCTGTAGATGATGCGGCATGTTAAGGAGGGACTTGCTGCCACACTGACACCAATGTCTTGCAGCCACTGGCCAATCTGGAAAGCTATCACTTTTCCTGACTTAAGAACCACTCTGGTATGAACCTGTACAGATAGTGTGCTCTGAAATTAGGGCCAGAAGTGACTCAAACAGGGACCTCCATGAACTTCCAGAAAGTGAAGATTGCATGTAAGGGTTTAACTGAACATGGAACCAGCCAGCCATTCCAGTGGAAGTCAGGAATTAAAATGCTATTATGCAGACAAGATCTTTGGAAACATCTATTCCCAGATGGTTTAGACCCCTGTGAAGTAAATGCAAAGCCAAATTTTTGCATGTGAAAATTTTATGAGTGGAACGATTGCCAGCCTGAACTAAATGAGACAGAGAAGGAGCAAATTGAAAGAAGCATGACTTGAAGGGTAGAACCATGGAAAACAAATTCTGGACTGAAAGGACCTTCTCAGGGCAAGACCCTGAGTCCACTGCTGGAAGGGGCAGGTTCATCCTTGTGCTTGGATGGGGCAGTCCCATCTGCCCTGGCACTTGGGAGTGGATGATCTTCGTGCCTCATTTTTCAAGAAGTCTGCTACTTCCTTAATGCTTGGAGATGGTGGGGTCTGTACCCTGGGGTTCACAGAGAGCCTGGTTGTGACTCTGTGCTTGGAGAGGGTAGGGCATTAGCGGAGAGCCTGACCTACCCAGATATTCAGAGAGGATGACACTTATACTCCAGTGTTTGGGAAGAGCATGGTCACTGCACAGGTGCTTGGAAAGTGTGGTTCTGCCAATCCATAAGGCCCAGAGGACCAAACATTCATGCATCTTTGACTCTCCGATCTTGAAATCTGATGGATCTTGCCCTGCTGGTTTTCAGAATTGTTTGAGTACTATGACCCCTGTTTCCTTCCAAATCCTTCCTATTGGAATGAGAATGTCTACCGTATGCCTGTCCTTTCATTGTATATTTGGAATCAGAAAACTTCTTTTCTAGATTTCACAGGTCCATAGAGGGGGAATTGTGTCCCAGGACAGACCATACTAAAATCAATTTTGATAAGATTTTATACTTACCTTTGTTACTGAAATGACTTAAGGTTTTCTGGATGTTGTGATGCAATGAATGTATTTTGTATGTTGAAAGTATATGTCTTTTTGGGGTCCGGGGTGTGGTGGTTTGATGCTTTATGTACCCCAGAAAAAGATGTTCTTAAACATAGTCCATTCCTGTAAGTGTGAACCCATTGTAATTAAGACCTCTTGGTGAGATTACTTCAGTTAATGATTTGTCCACCTCAGTCACAATGGGTCTTAATCCTATTAATGAAGTTCTTTATAAGGAAAACGAAATTCAGACAGATTGACAGAAAATCATAGGCAGCAAGAAGCTGAAGTTCACCTGAACTAGGAAGAGCAGGGAGAAGCCAGGAGAGACCTCTATGTGCATTGCCCTGTGATAGAAGAGCCCCAGACCATGTATCCAGCAGCCAGTCCCAGAATGCCAGTCTTCAAAAATGAAAGCATCGCCTTGGTGACATCTTGATTTTGGACTTTTCCTAGTCTCAAAACTGTGAGCCAATTAATTCCCATTGTTTATGCTAATACACTGCATGATATTTGCTTTGGCAGCTAGAAAAGTAAACAGTGTTATATTCAAATTTTTATCTAAATTTTACTGAATACCTGCTGTGCAAGTCATTTGTGCTTAGTGCTGAAACAGAAAGATGAATAAACAAGATATTCCTCAACCTTCTGCCACTAGCACAGTTTAGCATATGTTTGCACAGTAATTCCCAATTAACTCTTCTATTTTATTTTTGACATATTTTGTTGGATGGAATCTTCCTTAATTTAAAAAATGCTTTTCTAATTTTATTTAAAATAAAATCCAAATTCCTTACAAGATCTATAATATCCTCAAGGTTAGGTCCCTATTCATCTTTTCAGCCTCATTGTGTCCTATTTTCTCCGTTTCCTATTTACCTTCCAGACCCACTGATATTCAGAAGTCTTGAACTTGCCAAACTCTTCTCGATGTTTTTCCTTCCACTTTTAACAGCATTTCTCATGGTAACAACTTCTAATTCTTTGAATCGCAGCATTAATAGCAACTATTAAAATGCTCTTCTTTAACTTCCACATCCACAGTAGAATTTGTCCACTTATTTTCTGTCATAGTACACTGTTGTCTCTACAGAACTTTTCACAGACTATATTACATCTCTAAGTCATTAGCTTATGTTCTTGTAAGGTCAATCTAAACAGAATCTTTTTTGTTTTCTGTTTGAATAACCATTATATCTTGATACCATGAAATAGTACTGGCACATTATATTTCCTCAGTAATTAAAAATCAATTGCATAAATAATTTGTTCTTATATCTAAATTGGAGATGAAATTTTAACATACTTTACAAAATATTAAGCAAGGATCATTGGAGTACTAAGACAAGGAAAGGAAAACTTGCTATTCCAAATTGGGGAAAAATGATAATTTCACCTTATTGCAAAAAATAAGTAGGCTGATATTTTATTCTCAACAGCAATCTAACTTCTAATGGTTTGGAAGCTATTTTTTCCTCCATGTTACATCTCCTTGATGCCAATTATGTGATTGGTTTAGAAGTTTCTTTAAATATAGTTGTTCTTTCAACATTGCATGTAAAATCCCAGTGAATTTAATTAAGTAAGAAGCAGTTTTGGACACACTCCAATTCCAGGACTCAATTGTTGTAGTTAGAAAGCATAAAAGGTCCAAAGTTCTTTGCTCCTGCCAGGGAGAATTCATAATCGTCTTAAAAACTATCATTTTCTATAGCAGGAGATGCTTTGCTGAGCTTAAAGCCGCATATAAAAAAGACTTAATATCCACAAAATCTCAAGCACAACTAGTTTGTGCCATAACAACACTCTAAAAATCTCATGTGTAACTTTTTTGTCCAAACCAACACAATAAAATTAGAGGCAAAAACCCTGAATTGATATTTCTCTCTTTCAAGTACTGGATAAGAATTTACTAGGCAAAATTTCCCTGATAAATGGCTAGTTGCTATCTTCTTATATAGATATAGAATTTGTTTGCATTTTTAATAAATTATCTAAAGAAGTGAAATTTTTGTTTTAATGTTTCAACATAGTTTCCTTTTAAATATATCTATAATACAAGTAATAATTTTCTGAAATATTCAAAATATCCTGTGGAGAAATGGACATACACAACCATATGAATCAAATCTATCCCCAAGGAAGAAGGCAGATTTATTCCCTCTATGGTCATACTTGATAGGAAAAGGGATTTCCAGGTGCTTGTGTGTGAGTGAAAAGAGTCTTCCTTCAGATTGGGAGGAAGCCTTAAAAGGTAAGGCTGTAAATGGCTAGTAGTGGAAACCACACTTACCAATTGTGGGTATTCTTTTTTTATGTAAGAATTAATTTCACTTGAGCTTGTAAAAAATGAACAGTTAAAAAAAAAAAAAAAAAAAAAAAACTTCTGCTAGCAGCACAGGAGTTTTGAAGTAAATCAAAATTAGATCTCAAAGCCAGGTTTGTTACTTGGGCAAATTATATACATATTTAGAATTGGTTTCTTCAATTATAAAATGGGGATAACAATACTTGTTATTATAAAGGCTAAATGTGAGTCACTAAATTTGATTGTATGAATATAAATATATTTTGTTGAGAGATATATGTGTGTGTGTATATGGACATAGCATCTGACACAGGCATAACAAATGACTATAATTTTATTATTTCCTTTCATTAATATTTTTAATGGAATCAGTGGAATGAAAAATTTGTTTTCAACATATTTTGTTTTGCATTTCAAAGGGATATAAGGTTAAGATACATTCTGATATGCAGAAATTAAAATTTTCAATACTTTATAACAAAACAAAGATTGAGTATCCATATTGATCCAGGCACTGTGCTACATATGCTTTCATATATTTTAGCTCATTAGATATTTATAAAAATCATGATAGCTGCTATCACCTAATTTTACAAAATTAAAAGTATAACTAAGTGTGGTGACTATCACTTAATAATGAACCTCCAGCTAGTTTTAGAAAAATAAAATATTTAAAAAATAGCTTTTATCACAAGAAATGATTTTCTCTATATACAATTAGTGCTTAAAGCATGAGCACAATAGAAACTTTGAGTAAGGTAAAACTGATTCTGCATTCAACTAATGATGAGGTTTATGAAAAAAAAAACAAAAAACAGTAGAATAAGACTTTTTGTTTTTAATGGTCTGTACACAAATGTTATTAGTGAGGAGGAGATATTTATAAGCAAACGCAATTGTCAAGTATCTATGTGATTGGAGACTTCTTCAAGGTACGTTCAGTAGCACTGAAAAATAAGAGGAAGAAAAGTAGATCTGATTTCACCCTCAGCATAAAGAGTTCTGGAGTAAACCTTGAGCCTAATGAGATAATGGACCTCCTCAGATGTCTGAGAATTTATTATTTTTAAAAGGCTGGAAACAAATTGGTGTTCTGTAAACATATTTTCCATTAAATGAATAAATGAATGGTTAACTTTTACAATATGCCTTTTTCCAATATCTATTATTAATGTTTATAAAATTATACACTGAACTATCTATGATAAAGCATTCTTTATACTTGAGAAATATCATAAATTTTGGACCAAAATGAGAATTGTAAAAGAATAATTAGGAGAGTTAGCAAAATAGGTCATTTATTTATTCTTTTATGGTCCAAGGTAGGAAGATTGGATATCATTGATTGTTTTATAGGAATCCATGATAAGGGTTTGAACAGAGGAATGGCTGGATCAAAATCAAATTTGAAAAAAGTACCCTATGAGCTGCTATAGGAGCACAGATTATTGGAGACATGAATGAAAATAGACAGACCTGCAGCAGTCTATTGCAGTAGGCCAGGGAAGTAGTGAAGATAATCCATATTGTGTTATATTTTGAAGGTAGAGTCAATAGGATTTATTAAAGGTAATTAATGACAGAGGATTTAAGGAGTGAAGTATACTATGAGATATTTATTCTTTATATAGAGAGTGGAAATATTTAATGAGATGGAGAACAACTAGGAAGGAATAGGTTCATGTGGAAAATTAAAAATTTAATCTTATAAATACTGACTGGATATCAAATCAGTGATATCCATTTGTTAGTTGCAATATATAAACTTATACACTAGAGGAGAGATAAGGGCTGCGTGTAACAAATTGGGATGCTACAGCTTTTATACTTTAGGAAAATGAGGAATATCCAAACAAAAGACAATAGGAAGGTGGTTTCATCGAATTGGGAGGAAATCCAGGACAATGATCTTTGGTCTATAGTCTTCCATTCAGTATTTTTTCAACCCATTTTAAAGATGTAAAACACCTTAAATGAATCCTTATGTTTACACTTTTGTGACTTTATAAGTCCTGAGCCTTTTCAAATAATTCACTTCCCATTCTCTCTTGTTTTAGCCAATTCTGTTTCTCCTTTTAAACTTATTTAAAATATTGCTTACTCTGGGATAACTCATCTGATCACAGTTTGATTTAAATGTTACTATATTTGTGCACTTAGAATCACATGAATATATTTATAAATAATACTTATTATATTGCTTTATTTTGTCTGACCTCAAAAATATGTATCAAATCATTGAATGGGGGACTATCATATACAACTTGGTAATCCCAATATCCAAGAATGGTTTGATAGAAATAGAGGCTCCATGCACATATTTTGATTGAATAAATAAATAAAAGATTAAGATTTTATTACATGCAAAATATTTTCATTGTTTTATAGATAAACCATTTCTTAGATCTGATAGAAACATCGATTAAAGAATAGATGGAACTAAGGTACAATGTGACATACTTTATACTCCTGGGTCTCACACAGAATCCAAGGGAACAGAAAGAACTTTCTGTTATGTTCTTGTTCTTCTACATTTTGACCATGGTGGGCAATTTGCTCATT
Source organism: Cabassous unicinctus (assembly GCA_029593785.1). Taxonomy (NCBI): domain Eukaryota; kingdom Metazoa; phylum Chordata; class Mammalia; order Cingulata; family Chlamyphoridae; genus Cabassous; species Cabassous unicinctus. The sequence continues at coordinate 7,989 of JAQZBX010085222.1, forward strand.
GTCGTGACTGTATCTGTCAATAAGTCCCTGGGCTCACCTATGTACTTTTTTCTTGCTAGTTTATCTTTTATGGATGTCATTTATGCCTCATCACTTTCCCCCAAAATGATTTCAGACTTGTTCTTTGGACAAAATACCATATCCTTCCATGGTTGTATGATCCAGCTTTTTACAGGCCACTTCTTTGCTGTATCAGAGGTCTTTCTCCTCCTGGCCATGGCATACGACCGCTATGTGGCTATCTGTAAGCCCTTGCATTATATGATTATCATGAGGCAATGGGTTTGTGTTGTGCTGCTAATAGTGTCTTGGACTGGGGGTTTTCTGCACTCAGTCATTCAACTTATCTCTCTTCATGGGCTCCCCTTCTGTGGTCCCAATATCATTGATCACTTTATCTGTGACATGTACCCTTTATTAAAACTTGTATGTACTGACACCTATGTTGTTAGTCTCCTAGTGGTGGCCAATGGAGGGCTGATCTGCAGTATTGTGTTTCTGCTCTTACTCATCTCTTTATGGTGTCATTTTGCACTCCCTAAGGAACCTTAGTCTGGAAGGAAAGAGGAAAGCCCTCTCATCCTGTGGTTCACACATCACTGTGGTTGTCTTCTTCTTTGTTCCCTGTATTTTTATGTATGCAAGACCTGCTAGAAACTTCCCAATTGACAAATCACTGAGTATGTTTTACACAGTCATAACACCCAAGCTAAACCCTTTAATATATACTCTGAGAAATTCAGAGATGACAAATGGTATGAAGAAACTCTGGAAAAGAAAAGTCAGATGAAGTAGCAAATATGAGCATGATCTACCACAAAGAGAGTCATTTTTCTTTAGGGAACATCTTCTGGAACCCAGAAATCACCTTAAATCTGATACACCATTATCTAACCTTCAAAATCATCATCATTATTAAATTTAAAAATTCACTATTAGACTGGGTTATTAAATAACATTTTCCCTAGTATAAGTTCTATAATGTCTTATTTGTCACTGCACCTAGAAAAATATAGTGACTATAACAGTACTGAATCAATAAAAAAAGATAATGAATTAATAGTTAAAATATTTTACCATTTCTCTTATTGTAACTAATTTCTGCATTTTCATTATTAATCTTTCTCATCCTTAGTCTTGTATTATATAAAATACTCATTTATTTTTATGCTTTTTATTGTACTAGTTAAAATAGTTAAAACTATGTAGGCTGTCCCCTTTATTCAATTTCAGTTTCATCACATACGATTTTTAAGTTAGCATATCTCTTTTGTTTTTTGTTTTTTTTGAAAAGAATGTGTAATAGCAATAAATAGTTTAGATGGCAACTATTCAAATTGGCATAAATGTTATAGTAAACCTATCCACTCTTCACTAGTCTTCCAGTATTACTGCCAGATGGACTCATTGAAATCTATTTTCTAAAATTGTCCAGTAATAACCCTTACAAATACAAGCATATTTACATATATATATGTGTTTATTCTATGCATATAAGCATTTGCTTTTTGCTATTCAACGTCTTTAAATTCTTTCCATGCTAGTTCATTTTTTTTTGTTTGTAAAATGATATATAAATACATATGCATATATGTGCATTTATTTACATAAATGTTATTTGTTTTATATATATATACATTTTTTAAAGGTGCCTAGATTACCCAAATATTACTCAGAAACTACAGGGATTCCCATGCTCCCCACCGCCCACACCCCCAACAACACCCCACACAACCATTCCCCATCCGTGTGGTACAACACCCGCAATGGATATACACATTCTGGGTCCTTGCCACCGAGCATAGGCCACAGTTCACATCACAGACCACACTCTTTCCCACCCAGTTCTGCATGGTATATTCTGATGGAAAATGGCCTACATTCGTCGCTGCTTCGCTACTCAGGACAACCCCCAAAGTCCCAAAAAAACCCGAGTATTTCAACTGCCCCTCCTCTCCCTGCCCCAAAAATGTCCAGTGGCCACTGGCTCTACCTCACTGTTACAATTTCTTCCATTGCTTGAATCACAATATGTCTACAACAGAACACCATCAAGTCCACTCTAGTCCACAGCTCCTCCCCCCATCCTGAGTGGACTTGGAAGGTGATGTCCACTCCACCTCCAAGTGAGAGAGGGCTTATATTCCATGGATATAGTGGATGGGATTATCTTGCCTTCACCTGCAGGCCCTCTCCATTCCCTGGGATGGCTGTTGCCCATCGTCGTCTCCTCGCCAGGTTACTTGGATGAGTCCATTGAGCTGTAGGGAAGGAGTTGCAGCTCCACTGAGATTCCAGGCACAGCTGGCACATAGGTGGGCCAGAGGGTACAGTCTCTGGAAGTACACCTAAAAACTCCTGCATCACATATAGTTCATTTAGACTTAACTTCTCAGGTATCTTTATACAGCATAAATACTTCAAAGATAGTTCCTAAAATTAATGTAAACAATTTTCTTCATGTTATTTCCAATCAATTGCTATGACAAATAATTCTGTAATAAATACATATCTTTTTGCAATGTGTAAATTTGAGTTCCTAGACGTGGATTTGATTTTTAGGGGGTGAAATTGAACATTTATTTAAAATTTTGATGTTGTAAGTTTTTGACAAAATGTCATCCATAAGTTAGTACCAAGTGTGCCCCTTCACATAGTCTATGAGAATATGTTTGTCCACTTTCTCTACAACCAGTGCTTGATAAATATTTATGATATTGGCTATCTGATTAAAGAAAATAAATTTAATTTTTATAGATTTTGCTATCCTTAAAAATAATTAATTGAACAATTTTTTACATGTATTCCTTTAAGGGTGAATTGCCTTTTAATGCCTTTTACCAATTTTTTCCAATTGTTGATATTTTCCATATTAATTTTTATGAGTTAACTATATATTAAATATTTTATCCCTTTTACCAATATGTATGTAATTATTATATTCCCAATTTGTGATTTAGTTTTAATTTTTATGCTATGCAGAATATTTTTGCCCATGTAGAATATTTTTATATTTACATATCTGATTTATCAAAATTATATATTTTTATACCTTCCTTAGAAAGAATTTCCATGTTTCTCTTTTTAACAAAATATTCCTCCGCATTTCTTTAGCATTTAAAAAAAATACATTTTCTGGTATTTTATTTTACCTTTAAATTTTTTTATCTACCTAGTATTTTTTAAATATGCATATATATAAGGAATTAGGGGTTGAATTTTAGATTTTCATTCTTTTTCAGGATGACTATGTTTTTATACTTGTATGATTACCTTTTGCCCACTGACTTGCAATCCCAGGACTCTATTCTGCTACATTTATCTTATATTTAGTGTGCCCTTTAACACACGATATAATTGCATTAAATTCATAATACATTTTGTCAACTGATAAGCCTAGTACTCCCTCATTACAGTTCTTTTTCAGAATTATGCATATTCTTGCATATTTATGTTTCAAAATCAATGTAAATGAATTAAAAGTTTAGTTACAAAACAAAGCTTAGCTTGCATTTTCAGTGAAATTTTATTCAGGAAGCTTAATTTAAAAAGACCTTATGTCTTTAGAAAATTGAGAATTCTTATCCATGCACAGGGTTTGTTTTTGATTTAGTCAAGTTTTCCTTTACTACATTGATTAGTCATTAATATGTTCTTCTGTCTTATTTATCTTTGATAGATGGTTTCTGTCTTCATCCATGATTCCTAAAATGCCCAACTGACAGACTTGCTTTAAAGAAAAATCCACTTTTTTTAATGGGATGTATGTCTCAAGTCTTTGCTGAGAATATTTTTCAGGCTGCTAAAATCATCCTGCCAACAAATGCCGTGAAAGCCATTATTACTTACTACAAAGTGGCAGGTACTAAGAAGGCATGGTCTTGGTTAATTCTTATAAGAACCTTATGAAATAGATAAATCGTATTCCTGTTATACTGAAAAGTTAACTGAAGCTCAGATAATTTCTATATTTCCTAATTAACAAGCTAGTGAATACTTGAGATGGGATTTGAACTTTGTGGTTTGGCTCACATTTAAACACTTAAAGTTTAAACATTTAAAGGCTATACCTTTAAATACTTCCTAGTGGAGAGAGACAGGCATTAAACAAATAAACATAAGTTTAAAAAATAAATAAATTCTTTGGGAAAAATGCTAAAGAGAATGAAGCAGGTGAAATGATAGAGAGTGACTTAGGGCAGCAAGGGTTAAAAGACCTAAAAGCAAGAATTTAATACATTTATCTAACTATGCCCAGATTTGAGCGACAACAAACTGAGGGGGCATAAGAAAAACCATTAGAGGGGTATTTATTGGGTGAGTAAGGGGATTTTATTTGACCTGCATGAATATCATTATCCATTGGCTTCTCTTTGTATTAGAAGACCACCACCAACAATAAATGTATTATTAATTCAGCTCTAAATTCAGATCACGATGAAGATGAATAAAATGTATTTCCTCCAGGAACCACCTTTACCCAGTAATTTGTGTGTCCTTTCTGGCAGTTACTTTAGTGGACTTTTTGGTGCGGTTCACAGCATTGATCTCTAGTTTGTTTCTTTAAGCCCTACTTTTCTTTTAATTTAGACAATTTTCTTCTGATGTAAATCCTGTATTTGCTTAGAAAAGCTTATCTAAGAACATTAGTAGAAAGGAGAAGGATGAGAAGAGGGAGCAGGAAACAGACAAAGAGAATTGCCCAGTGAATGGAAACAAAACAGCAAAAACGGGAGAGGGGGTGGTTAAAATGAATTAATTTAATATAAATAAATAAATCTTTTTTTTTTTTAAAAAAAAGAACATTAGTAGAAAGAAAACTCTGTTTAACCAAATTTACATGCAATTCTAATAGGCCTTTTCATGGCCTATTAAGCCCTGTACAATTGCTCCCCACTCAAATGTTCCTTTCTCTGACCGCACAGGGTTCCACTCTCCCGTGTACTGATCTCCCATCATGATGACCTTGTTTTTGCACTGAGGTCTTTACACTAACTCTTCTAGTTTCTTGAAATTACCCTCTTCTACATCTTAGCTTTGCTGGTTTGTCTTATCACTTAATCCACCATTCAAATGTCCCCTCTTTGAGAGGACTACTTAACCATCCATTGTAAAGCAACCTATTGCCTTGAGTTATTTTCTATCACTTCAC
>JAQZBX010085223.1:0-13154 GCA_029593785.1 Cabassous unicinctus
GGAGTGTGTAGTGGGGGAAGCACCTGCCTGGACCCCTACCTGCTATCAGGCTGGACACCCCAAGGCTGTGTGCTGCCCACCTGGTGTTCCCCAACACCCTCAGCCTTGTCCAGTACACTCTGGTGCCTGCTTCCCCTGATGCCTGCGATTTAGACAAGCCCCGCTGTATCCAGGGCAACAGAAGCAGGAGTGTTACTGGCCACCAGATCACCAGAGGGTCTCAGGATGTGCCCTGGGCTGTGATTTCCCCTGGATGAGACAGCTTGAGCCCCCTCTCTGGATTCCAAGACAGCCCTGCTGAGAGAGCCCAGGTAAGCAGTCAGCACCCCTCCATCAAGGAAGGGGGGCTGGAACTTCTGTCTCCCCACATATATTTCACAGTCTCCATCACTGCCATGCTCTCTCTCTCTCTTACTCTGTCAGTCTCTCTTTCTGCTCCATCACAGGGACTACTTGAACATCCAAGCCTGGAGGCTCCTCTAGCCAACACCATCTTCCTCAATCCCAAATGTCCCATGAGAAAGGGAACCACCACCTGTTTCCCCACAGAGGGTCTGTTTTTATCATTATGTTCACGCTTGGGCATGAGGCTGTGTTAGTATTTTCTTGTGTGCTAGCTGTAGAAGGGATGCCTGGGAGCCCGGCTGAGCTACCCTCACAATACCTGCACTCTGGGCAGGCTCAGCCTCCTGCCGCTGCCTCCTCTCTCTCTCTCTCCTCCCCCACTCTCCTCCAGGTTTCTTGGCCTGCATGCAGGGTGTGTATCTATGTCTGTCTATGTGTGAGCACCTAGGTATCAAGCAGGTGGGTAGACATGACAGAGAAGCTGCTCCCAGACCAGACCAACCACCCCTCCCCCAACTCCCTTCTCCTTTCCTTCCACCCCTTCTCCCTCTCTTCCTTTCTTTCTTTCTTTCTTTCTTCCTTCTTTCTTTTCTCCCTTCTTTCCTTCCCCTGTTTTTCCCTACAGGTAGCACAGACTTTTACCTACTCACTGACAATATTGCTGATTCCCAGCTAGGGGGAGGAAGCCACTGTAGGGCTGAAGGAAGGTGAGGTGGGGGTGGGGAGCGCTTCCAGGCCTTAGGCTGCCTGGTGGCTTCAGAATGGCTCTGTGAGGGAACCAAGCCACATGACAACCTGCAGGGGTCACAAGGCTCTCTATCTCTGTTTCTGACACTCATGTTGTGTCCGGGACTCCCAGAGCTATGGCTTAGTGCACAGTGGCCAGAGGTCTGTATGCCCACTTCACTAATACTGGTCTGGAGGGGGGAGGAGATCCTGATACATGGAGAATATAGATGGATTCTACCAGGGACACTTTCCCCAACTACTAGTTCTGCAATTCTAATGAAAGCATGCTACTTATCAAGCATCGATTTTCCCATCTGTTAAAGGGTCTTATAACCCTTCCTTCATGGGTATGTGTAGGGATTAAGTGAGTTGGTGACATAAATAAAAGATGTGGCATGGAGGTGGCACTGAACCAATATCAGCAAGCTCATGGTCAATATTATTGCTGATTATTCATGATTAATATTGTTACTGATTATTTGGAGGAGGGGTTAAGTCTCTCATCTCCAGGGTCTCAGTAGAGGTCTGGGGAGGGCAGCATGTGGGCAATTTGGGGGAAGGTGAGGGGAGACAGGAAAAGCTCTATGTTGTTACTTCTCATTTGTAGGGAGTGAAATGTGGTGGTTGTGGACAGAGCCTCCTACCCCCAGCCCACTCCAGGCTTCTTTACCTGCACTTGCTCCTGTTTGTGCATACACACACACCCAGACACACACACACAGGCTTGAGACCCTGTGAGCTAGCAGAGGCCTGGCTTGCAGCCTGCAGCATTCCTGACCCTGGTGATGTATGCGTCTCCCTGTTGAAGGGAGACTTGGCAAGAGTTTGGCTGTGGTCAGTGGCTGGCAGTGCCTGGAAACAAGGCTGAAGCTTCTGAAATCACAGGGCTTAGAGTAGAGCTGGGGTGTGGCCAATGCAGCAGCTAGACCTGTGGGTATGGGTCCCAGGGAGTTGCTCACCAGGAACTGGGAGCAGAGAGTGAGGTTGGGGTCTGCTGGCTGGTTTGTGGGTTTGGAGATGTGGGGGAACACAGAGTGAGGTATTAGTGGCTAGAAAAGGGTCCTCAAGGCCAGGTGAGAAGGAGGAAGCAGAAGGGAAAGACTGAGGCCCAGGCGACCCCCTCTGTGGAGCCAGGGAGGGGTGGGGCTTTTGGATGAAGGGTAGACTTTTCCAAAGAAACCGTTGGTGCAGAAGGGAGGGGACCCAGCCTGTGGTCCAGAGGCATCTGGGCCTGAGCATGGGTGTATATGTGTAACTAAAAAAGTGTGGCTGTGTGTGCAGTCTGTGTGTGTATGTCTGTTTATGGGTACTGTGGTTACGTATGAGTCTCTCTGTGTATGAGCAGTCCCTGTGACAGTGAGTGTGAGTGTGTAGGTGTCTGGGTAGGCTTGAGTGTACAGGGGGGTGGGTATGACTGTGCATGTCTGTCTGGGTGAGCAAGTGGGCATGTTTGATTCTGAGCCTGAGTGAAGATGTGTTTCTCTGAGTCAATAGGCCTGTTGAATGTCTGGTTGTATATGCTTGTGGTATCAATGTGTCTTTGAGTGTACATCTGTGTGTAAATGCTTCATTGTATGAGTGTGAGTATGTGGGCTTTGGAATGTATGCATGTCCGATTAGGTGATTGTCCAGTTATATCTAATTGTTTATATTTGTGTATGCTCATATGTGCATATGTGTGTGGGTGTATCTAAATGGTATTTGTGAGTGTACAGGCATATATGTATGAGTATCCATGCATATATGGGAGGTGTGTATGTGTGAGTGTGCTACTGTGTGGGTGTGTCTCTCATGTATATATGTGAGTAGCCTGTGTGTGAATGTCTATGTGGATTTGCCAACATTTTTAATTATGCATATATGTTTGTTTGCATATTGTCTGTAGACAAACCTTTGCGTCTACATCTGATTGGGGAAATGTTAGTGTACGTGGGCATACTAGTATAAGTAGGAGAGTGTGTGCAAATATATGTTGTGTGCATGAAAATATATTTTGTGGGTATGCCTATGTGTGCGTGTCTGATTATATGTGTGAGTATGGCTGGGGGCGTGTATACTTGTATATATACACTCATCATACTATATGCATAGAGGAATGGATGCATTTGTGTATATGTCTGATTGTGTTTGTGGGTATATTCTTGTGTGTGAGTGCATGTCTGTTGTGGTATTTATGAGTAACTACATTTCATAATATTTGGGTGTACATGTCTCATTATATGTTTTGTTTTAATTTCTGAATATGAATGTGAATATGTTTTTGAATATGCCTATGAGAGACTGGGTATACATGTGTGTGTATAAGTTAGTATGTGTGACCATCTGGCTGTGTGTGTGTATATTTGAGTGAACATGTGTGTGTGTGTGTGTGTGTGTGTGTGTGTGTGTATGCCTGTGTGTTCATGAACATCTAATTATGTATGTGTGTGGGTGTATATGTGTATGAATATGCCTGAGTGCATGAGTGTCTGAATGTACAGGTATGTGAATGTACAAATTGTACTGTGTTTGTACCATTTTAATTATTTGCATTTGTGTGTTTGTGTTTACATATCGTTTGTTGGGGGACATATGTAAGTGACTACGTTTGTACATGCCACTCTTGGTCTACAAACAAAATATGTTTGAGTGTGTGTGTTTCTTTGAGTGTGTGCCTGTGATGAGTGTGTGTGTTCTTGTGCAAGTGTACAAGTTTGTGTGAGAATATGTGAGTGTACTTCCATGTGTACATGTGTGTGTGAATGTACCTTTGTATCCAAGTCTGTCTGTACGAGCGTAGGTATAAATTAATCTTCTTTTGTTTGCATAGCTTCTCATGGGTGTATAAATGTGTGTGAATGTATATGGTGTGCATGTCTGACTGCAACTGTATGAGTCCACTTGTGTTTCCATGCCTAATTTTTTGCATATGGGTATGAACGATTTATGATTTATGAGTCATGTACATGGGAATAAGCTCATCGGCGTACATGTCCAGTTGTGTGTACAAGTCTATGTATTAGAATGCCTGTACATATATACACCATCTCATTTACAAGTATGTGCATATCTAGGTGTGTATGTATGTGAATACACCCATGTGCAAGTGTTTGAATATACTTGTATGGATGTGTCTGTGTGTGTGTATGATTGTGAGCTTGTCTTTGCATGTCTATGTCTGTTCATTGCCTGATTGGGTGTGAGATAGTCTGCCTGTCAATGGGCATGTGTAAGTATGCCTGTGTGCACACTTGTGTTTGTGAGTGAACATATGTCATACAGGGGTATATGTTATGGGAATCTATGACATGGGTATGCCTATGTTTAGAAGTAAATGGATGTGTGGCCAGATGCAGAGTTAGTGTGCATTTTTGTGAGTATGCCAATGAGTGTAGGTGTTTGGACATGTATGTGATGATGTGTGTGCATAAGAGAGAGAGAGACTCAGCCTTGCACCTGTGCAGATGGGCCTATCACTGGGGGAGGGAGTGATAAAGGAGGGTATTTATGAGTTTGTGTGACTATGTGCACCCAGCATGCATTTTATGTGCATTTTTGAGAGTCAGTGGTGCCCTACTAGACCATGTCTGTTTGTGCAGGAGGGTAAGTTATGATACCTGAACGATCCATGATCCCCTTCTGGGGCCTCTCTGGCCTTGCCCATGTGCTGGACTTTCTTTGGGGTCTCAGGATAATTCCTGTCATCATTCACATCTGGGGAGTGGGAACCATTAATTGCTGATTCCCTCCTGGAGAAGGGCACCTGTGGCCTCTTTAGAAAATGATTCCTTGAAACACAAAGACCTCCTTTTCTGTCCTCCCATCATCAATTACCCAGGGTAAAATGGCATTGTGTGGTGTCTAGAGTGGGTAAATGGTTTTCACAGAGGGCACCCAAATTATGCCATCCAGGCACAAATCTAGATGTGAATGTATATGTATGAGTGAATGTATATCTGGATAGGGGTGCGTGTGTGTGTGTGCATGTGTGTAGCGTGGTATATCTGGTAAGGCAGAGAGAGAAAGAATCTGAGTTGTTTGTATGTAAGAGAGAGCATGGTTGTCTGGGTAGGGTGTGTATATGAGACATTTGGGTGTATTTGGGAGGGATGATTGTGAGTATGGGTGTATCTAAATGTTTATGAGGGAGTATGAGTGCATAGGCCTATTTGGGCAAAGGATGAGATGAGTAAGAGTTTAAGTGTAGCTGGGTGGGAATATGTGTGAAGATGTGTATATTTGAGGAGTATATGAGGGTGGGTGTATTTGAATGATGTGAGAGAGAGAATGTATGGGGTAGTATAGCTAGTGTATGTGTGCTAGATAGTGTGGATGTACCTGTGTTGAGTGTGTAGGAGAGAGGGTGGATGTTTCTGGGTAGAGTGTATATTTGAGGGAGTATGGGTGCATTGGGTGGGGGTATATGCAAGTCTGTATGATGTGCAGGTGGGTGAGCGTATAAGTGTATCTGGGTGATGGAAGTATGTGATGGAGTGTATCTGGATGGTGTGTGTGTGTGTGAGAAAGAGAATTATACATATCTGGGTGGGAGTGGGAGTGTATGTGAGTGTGCATGTAATTGGGAGGATATGTGTGGATGGTGTGTGGGGGTGTATCTGCATGAGATATGTGTGTGTGGCATGGGGGTAGAACTGGATTGTTTATGTGAGAGTATGGATGAACCTACATTGTGTGTGTGGAGTGTGGGTATATCTGAAGGGTGGTAAGAGAGAGTAGGGGTGTATCTGGATTCTGTGTATGTATAAGAGAGTGAAGATGTTTCTGGGGGTGTGTGAGCATACATGTATCTCATGGGAGGATGTGTAGGTATATCTGGATATTGAGTGAGAGTTTGGGTATAACTGGGTTGGGGTGAGTGTGGCTGTGCTGGGGTGTGAGTATGGTAATCTGGATGAGATATGTGTGTGTATGAAGTGTGGATGTATCTGGGTGGTTTGTATGAGAGAATGTATGGGGGTACATCTGGGTTGTGTGTGAGAGCATGTGGGTGTGTTTTGGGTGGAATGTGTTTAAGTGTTGGTGAGTCAGGTTGGTGTGTGGAGTTGTGAGCATGGGAGTAGTTCAGTGGTGGTGTTTGGTAAAGTATATCTGGATGGTGTGTGAGAGAGCTTTGGTTGTGTATCTGGGTGGAGCATGTAAGTGTACATTACTTGGGTGTATGTGTGTGTATAACTGCATGGTGTATGTGAAAGACTGGGGGTGCATATCTGGGTGGGATGTGTGTGTACAGAGTGTGAGTATATCTGGGTGGTGTGGAGTGGGCATGAGATCATGGATGTATCTGGGTTATTGAGTGTGGGTGGAGGTGTTCCTGGATGGTGTGTGTGAGAGCTGGATGTATCTTGGTGGGATGTGTGTGAATGTAGGTATAGCTAGATAGTGTGGGATTTATCTAGATGGTGTGTGTGGGTGTGAGTGTATCTTGGTAGTCTGTTCGGAATGAATCTTGATGGTGTGTATATGATTGAGAGGATGGATATATCTGGATGGGGCCTTGTGAATGTGGCTGTATTTGTGAATGTGACTGTATTTGGTTTGTGTGTGAGAAACAGAGACAGAAAGAGAAAGAGACAAAGAGAGGAAGTGAGAAAGTGTAGGTGTATCTAGATAGGATGGGTGTCTCTGGATTCTGTGTGGGTGCATATCTGAATGATGTGTGTGTCTGTGCAGGTGTGTGGATGTATTCGGGTTGGGAATTTGTGAGTGTGAGTACTTAGGTGGGGCATTTGTAAGTCTGAGTGTATCTGAATGTTGTGTGTGAGTGCAGGTGTATCTGAGTTGGAAGTTTGTGTAAGTGTGGCTGTATGTGGGTGGAGTGCATGTGAGTGTAGGTATATTTGAGATGTGTATGTATTCGTATGGGTGTATTTGGATGATATGTGTGTGAAAGAGTATGGATGTATTTGTGTTGGGTGAGTGTATCTGAATGGTGTGTGTGAAAAAGAGAATGTGGGTATATCTGGATTGAGGCATGTGATAATGTGGCTATATCTGGATAGGATGTATGTGGGTCTCTGGATGATGTATGAGAGAGATAGGGCATATCTGGGATGATATGTGTGAGAGAGTGTGTATGGGTGAATCTGTGTGGAGTATGTGAGAGTTTATCTGAGTGGGGATGTGTGAGTGTGAGCATATCTGGATAGCATGTGTAAGAATGTTTGGATATATTGGGGAGGAGAATGTATCTGAGAATGTGGGTGTGTCTGTATGTGAGTGTGGATTTATCTGGATGGTGTGTAGGTGGTGTGTCTGGATGTTTTGTGTGCTCAATAGTGTGGGTATGTCTGTGTAGGATGTGTGATTGTGGGTGTGTGTATATATGAATGCGTATGTATTTCCTAGGGCATATATCTCTCTTCTTGAATGTCCATAAATGTGAACATGTCCATGTTTGTGTATGTGCTTAGGTTTGTGTGGCTCTTTGCCCTTGAGTGTGTCAGAAAATGGGAGCTGGTTTGTGTGTGTAATGTGCTTGTGCTAGAGTAGTGTGTATCTGTAGGGGGGAGTGAGTATGTTTCTATATGTGAGTAAGTTGAATCTTCATGGACTCTGGAGCCAGATTCTAGGTTTGAATCCTAGTTCTGCCATGTGTGGCTTTGGGCACATCACCTAACCTCTCTTTGCCTCAGTTTCTTATCTGTAAAGTGGGGATAATAAAACTACCTACCTCCTAGGGTGAGTATTGGATGAATTAATATTTGAAAAGTTCTTAAAACAGTGCCTGACACGTAATGAGTCCTATGTGCCAAATAAGGTGTTACTTATTATTATAATTACTATCTGTGCCTGTGTGTGACAGTGTATGTCTATCCGTAGGTATGAGTGAGGCAATTTCTATGTGCATATTTGCCACATTATTTGTATCCCTGTTTGTGAAAATTAGCATATCCTGTGTGTATGTGAGAGTGTGTCTGTACATGAAAGGGGATTTGTACTTGTATGTGTCCCAGTGTGTATAGAAAACCATGAGTGCATGAGAAAGAAAATGTGTCTAGAGAAGGGGTGGAGGTTTATATTTCCCAATGCACATACATCTGGGTGCAGGAGAGAACACACCTTTACCTGTGGTAGTTAAGTGTCTGTGTGAGTGTGGGTGTTATCTGTGTTGCTGGTATATCTCCATATGTGAGCATGCTTCTATCAGTGTGTGTGTGTGTGTGTGTGTGCATGCCAGTGTGTTTTATTTTATTTTCATGCCAGTGTGTTTTATAGGAATATGCAAACAGGTTTGTAGTAGTCAGTATGTGAATGTATGCATGTTGTGAGTGTCTATAATGCAAGAGGGTTGGTGTCCAGGTTTATATGTGATGGTATGGGTTGACCTATTCTCTGTGTGTGTATAGATGGTGTGTGTCCATATGGTCATGCTAACACATATGGTGAGCTAGGATGTTGCATGAATGTATGTGTAGGTATGAATGTGTGAGAGTTTGTGTCTCTCTGTGTTTTTAGGCATCATGGGTATATGGGTATTTATACGTGAGTCTGCATTGCTCTATATGCTTGCTTGTCTTTCTGTGTGTGTAGCAGTGGGCCTGAGCAACGTGGACATGTGTGTAAGCATGTCTGTACCTGTGTGTATATGTATATGTGCCAAGGCAGATTTGCAAGAGTGGGTTTGTGTAAGATAGTTGGCTTTTATCTCTCATGTAAGAGCCAGTAGGGTAGGGGTATGGGGTCTGGATCTGTAAGGTGTGACTAAGACTTGACCTGTGTCTGAATGCCAAATCTTATGTCTGTGCATGCATGACTGTGTCTGGAAGTATGCCAGTCCATACAATTTGGTTTGTGTGTATGTGTATATGTGTGTGCCCAATGTGTCTTTGGCTAGGCCTGTATTTCTACAGAAGGAGGGTTATATTTACATGTGTGTTGTGTGTGTGCATTGTATATTTTTGTATGATGTGTTCTTGAGTGGGTACCCACTAGCCTGTTTCTGTATATATTAGGAGAGTTGTATGTGTGTCTCTTTATGAGTGCCTGATTGTACCTATTAGCTCGTGTAGATGTGAGTGCAAATTTGAATCTGTATGTACACATGTGCCCACGTGCATGTATCTCTCTGTGTGTGCTAGTATGCAGTGTGACTAGATGTGAATGTGTTAGAGCATTGACAACCCAGCACATGGAGAAAGTGAAATATTCCTAAGGTACTCTGGAATAAACTGAAGAGGATTTAGAGGTACTGGGGTTGGGTAAAAAGAAATTCCTTACATTTTCTTTATATTATATAACTGTGGTAAGAAAAAATAAAAATGCAAAGTTTTAGGGAAGTTATTAAATATTAAATTTGCATGCAACATTCAAATGAAATATTTTCAGAATTTTTTCATGGCACACTTGAGCTCACTTCTAGGAACACAACTTTTTAATTCACTAATGTAAATTTGGACTGGTTAACATCTGTGTCCACTTCTTCTGAGCCTGTGGTCATGACTGCCCTCATTTTAGTCTTGAGTTAGTAAACCTATTAGTGCTGAGCATAGATCTACAACAAGTTATTGTGCTTTTGGTAAAAACCCAAACAAAACAAATGAAGCAAGTAACCATTGGCAGTTTTGATGCGGATATGGTCTTCCATCATAGTACACCACTTCTTGATCTTGAAAGGCATGTTGTTGAAGGTAAGATCCATTCCATGGAGGTTGTTCAAGCACATTTTGCCCTAATGTCCTCAGTAATTTGCTTGAATTTATGAAACCTAACTGTCTGGTTCTACAGGTCAGCAAGCTCACCTCAAAAACTCAATCTTGGGGTCATTGGATATCATTTTGATGTCCGACACATCAGGTGCAGTTTGTAGTGTTGAATATGGCTGGTGCTTTCACATCATACCAGCCTTTCTTAAGAAGTGGAACAGCTGCTTGATTTGTGCCTTATAATTCGCTTATTTCTGCCACGTTATTTCTGCTGAGGGCCAGGTTTTATACTTGAAATAGCTACATGATCTTATCTGTCTCTTGGCAGTAGTCACCATCAACAGGAAACTGTTTGCATAAGTAGATGGAAGTAAATGGTCAAAGAGAACTTTTTTATTGATCAAAACTCTTTTCTCACCAATTTGGATAATTCATTGTCTCTGAATTTTGTGCTTCAAAGTCGGAACCCTTCTTTAAATCTAATGCCTCTTCCTTGTCTGTCAATCAAATGTGATGCTGAAATTTCTTGTAACAAATCCTTATGAATTTTTAGTCCAGCAAAAAATTTCATTTTGAGCATTTCAAAAATAATAATGAAGTTTTTCCCCCAAATAGACACAGACCTTGCTCTATTCATCTTAATAAGTCTTCTTTAATATACAAATTATAACACCAATTAAACATCACCCAGGGAACCATACTTAACTTCACTTCTCCTAAATTGAAGTTTTGCTTTTAATCCATACACTTTGTCAGTATACTTTAATATATTGAGTGTGTCTGAAATTTTCAATGTAGTTTTATTCATGTGCTCAAAAATCCATTTGTTGAAGCCAGTAAGCATCAAATCTACAAAGTGAGAATCATTCACAAAGAAATGATGAAATCTTCTTTTAGCTCATTGTTTTTTTTGTTTTTGTTCTGTTTTTTACAAAATCCTCTCATGCTTAGGTTTAAAGCAGCAGAGGAGGGTGTATTGATCCCAATTCTTCACAGAAAGCTGAAAAGCAGGTAGGTAGTGTCTTGTGTTTAATTAAATTCACCTAGCACATTAATTTTGGAAATTAGACTTATAGGCAGACTTTTATAAGTGTGAGCTCCTCAGTGAATGAATCTTGGGGTTTTCAGAACAAATTCTACATGTAAAGCCCTTATACCTTCCTGCCATCACAAGGCAGCTTCAGTCCACAGACCTTTACAGAGTTTCCACAATGTTTCAAAATATTCATTTCTGAATATTTTAAGATATTGAATCTTTGAATATTTCAATCTTAGTTTATTTTGGTGCTCTTGTATTTCTCTTCAGGATTTCTAACTAGTACTCTGAGCTAAGCACAATTAATATCCATAGATGCATCAATCTAAAATAAAAATCTTTTTGATTCAGCAGTCCTCTGGGTTAGTGCCATCTCGATGCCCTCCGACATATTGTCAGTGTGTCTCCTAATAGCAGTAATTGAAAGTGACCTCTTTTCTATTCCCTTTACTTCGGTGGTCCCCAATATAATGCGAACAATTTCCCTGTAGACTGCTAAAATGTGAGATTCTACAAGGAGGGGCATCTTAGCTTTACTTGTTAACTGTGCAACCCTGTCATTAGCTAGTTAAGGTCCATCTATGAGTGTTCTAACCCATCTCATAAAAGAGATTGGTTTCTTAGTTTGCGCTTTCGGATGCTTTAAAAAGTCCACATCTTTCTCTGAGTGTTTTGTGGTCAATTGACCAGCATAGCCTACTTGGAAACAAAATTTCTTTTGATAAATTTCCCATGCAAATCAGACTTTCAGGCTGGGGAAGAGAGGATTTATTGGGCATCCGAATGCAAATTTCAGATAATCCTTATTAAATTGCTTAAATTAAAGGGACGTCCTAGGTTTTATTGGGCTACTGTGTTTGACTTGAAAGTCTCTTGATTTTCCAGCTTGAATCAAAAGGCCATTTTAGTGGGAAAACAAATATCTTTAAAAATTAAATCTAATTGAATTTAAAGTATTGAAGGGTTCAGCAGACCTTTGTGACTCCTGAAAACTGATTTTTCAAAAAATAAATACTTAAGAAAGCAATACTCTGGAACGAACTGCATCACAAATTATAAAAAATTAAATATGCAGTAATCAAAAGAGTATTGAAATATAAATTTTCATGTAAGTCAACATTTACAATTCTGAAAAAGTTCATAAACTATAACTACTGTTACCTACACTCGTGTATAATCAAAACTACAAAAACAGTTAATCTTCTGAGGCCATAAAGGCCTAGATTTCTCCTTAATGAATCAATTCAATTAAATATAGTCAGGTTTCATTTATTTATTGACAAATATTTTACCTAAAAACAAAATAATGCATGTTTATTTTGTAAGTTCACAATCCTTACTATACTCTTATTGTTTATGCATGTTCATGTATGAATGATATACTTCAATAAAAAATATATTTAAAAACAAAAAAAAATAGAATAATTTATTATGAAATCCCACCAAAAATCAGACTTTGGTTAATTTTTTAAAGTTTTATTTCTATTTTTTATTTTTAAAGAAGCTTTAGATTACATAAATGTTACATAAAAAATATAGGGGATTCCCATACGCCCCACCCCCTACCCCTCCCACACTTACCCACATTAACAAAATCTTTCATTACTGTGGTACATTTGTTATAATTGATGAGCAAATATTGAAGCATTGCTACCAACCGTGGACTATAGTTTACATTATCGTTTACACTCTGCCCCGAACAGTTTTATAGGTTATGACAAAATGTATAATGGCCTCTATCTGTCATTGCAATGTCATGCAGGACAATTCCAATGTCTCAAAAATGCCCCCATGTTACACCTATGCTTCCCTCTCACTCCCCTCAGAACCTCTGGTGGCCACTGCCTTTATATCAATGATAAAAGCTTCCATTGCTAGAATAATAATAAGTCTATAATAGAATAATAAGTCTACTTTAGTCCATTGTTCATTCCCCAATCCTGAGGATTCTGGGATGGTGATGCCCACTCTGTTTCTAATTGAGAGGGGGCTTAGATCCCATGGGGCAGATGGATGGAACTATTTTTAATATCATAAGCCAGAAACAAGTAAATCAATCAATAAATCAAGAAATAAAAATTATATTGTTGTACTGTTTCTAATACACACTGAAATATTTATGGATGATATGGTAAAATAGATATGGTGCATAATAATCTGAAAGTGGGGCAAGCGGGTGGGGATATAGGTGAAACAAGACTAGCTATGAGTTGATCATCAATGAATCTGGGTGATGAATACATTGGACTTCATTATAGTATTTTCTCTACTTTTTATGTTTGAAATGTTCTATAATAAAAAGCTTTTTATAAAGAAACAACACTCAAGGAAATTAACAAAATAATTATATTCTTTTTAGGAATACCTAATACTATATAATAGTAATAACAGCAACAAACATA
>JAQZBX010085224.1:0-13155 GCA_029593785.1 Cabassous unicinctus
TCTCTTGTCTCCAGGACCCACAATTACCTCCCTTTACGCTTTGGCTTTTCTTGTCTATTTTACTGGAGAGTTCCTCCACCCTATTCCATAAACTTAAGTCTAACCTATCCTTTGTAGGTTATTCAAATACCACCTCCTAATCCTTTTCCTCTTCTACAGGTAATCTTTACATCCTCTCTACTTCTATAGTACTTAATCAAGACCTATTTGACACCATTTATAACTTTACTTCAAGAGTACATTATCATATGAAAAGACAACCTACAGAATGGGAGAAAATAGTCACAAACCAAATATCAGATAAAGGCTTAATATCCAGAATATATAAAGAACTTTGTTGTTTACAACCTAACAACAAAAAGACAAAGAACCCAATTTAAAAAGTGGGCAAAAAACTTGAATAGACAGATCTCCAAAGATATAAAAATGGCCAATAAGCATATAAAAAGATGCTCAACATCATTAGCTATTAGGGAAATCAAAACCAAGAGATACCATTTCACACTCACAAGGATGGGCTAAAATTAAAAAACAAAAACAAAAAAACAAGTGTTGAAGAGGATGCGGAGAAACTGGAACTCCAGTGCATTGCTGGTGGGAATGTAAAATGGTACAGTTACCATGGAAAGCAATATGACAGTTCCTCAAAAAGTTAAAAACACAATTATCATATGACCTGGCAATTCTACTCCTAGGTATATACCCAAAGAAAGTGAAAACAGGATCTCAAACAGACACTTGTACACTGATGTTTATAGCAACACTATTCGCAATAGCCAAAAGGTGGCAACAACTCAAGTGTGGCAACAAATGAATGAATAAACAAAATGTAGTACATACACACAATGGAATATTATTCAGCCATAAGAAGGAATGCAGTTCTGAGACATGCTGCAACATGCATGAACCTTCAAAACATGATGAGTGAAATAAGCAAGACACATATGGACAAATACTGTTATGATATCATATATATGAAATATCTAGAAATAGCTTATTTGTAGAGAGAAAAAATAGAATAGAGGTTACCAGGAGATGAGGAGAGGGGGAAGGGAGAGTTTTTGCTTGATGGGTATAAAGAACTTGTAAATAAAAATTATTTTGAAAAGTATATGATTATATATCTATCTTGTCACTCCCTTTTTGATGCTAATGACAGGTTCTATATCAAATTAAACATTTTCTAAAGTATGTTCCATGGAATTCACACAATAAAGTTAAGCAGTAGAAAATTAAAGTCTTATGGTTAAAAAAGTTGGGAAATGGACATTTCAGACTCTTTAACATACTAAGGTATATTGTAAACCTCCAAGCAAAGCAGAGTATCCCATTTCCAGAACTTTATTTAGCCTTTGAACCTTTTTTGGGTTTTTTTGTCATACATCTTGCAGGACAAATATTTTACAGGACACCTTTTGGGATATGCAATCTCATTAATTTTACATCTTATCTTTAACTTAATAGGTACTTAACAAATATTTTTTGAATGGATGAATAATTGACTCTAGTTATCAAAGAACTCTCCCAGAAAGGTAGCTTCCCCAGAGAGAAGGAAAGACTTGAAAAACGATAGGAGAGAAAAATCAGCAAGGTGAGAAAGGAGTGCAGTGTCCTCCTTAGAGGTACAGTAAGAGAGAGTAATATTTACAACAGAAAAAGAATTTACTACCCCAGTCACTTTTTATGTGTAGATGACAAAAGTAATTTCAACCACACAGGAATCCATGTTCAGAATGTCTATCAGGTCCATCCTGTGGTGATCATTTAAAAACACTGCAAATAGATCCTTTCAGAAAGATGTGTCAGCAAGGACTGAAACTAAGTTGGTATTCTGGGCAGTTTCCAGGAGCTACCCTATTAAAATAACTGAATCATCTATTACCAAATCATTTCCATCAATTGAGGCAAGATTCCATAATCTGAGTTTGTTGTTTATGTTTAAAAAAAAAAATAAAAGTCAAAGAATCAAAAAGATTATAAAAGAAGTGGAGTTAACACTTACAAAATTTCAGATTCAAAAAGCTTAATTTTGTTTTGATCTAATCTTTTTCAATGTGGAAAATGAAAGCACAATTCTACTTAGAGTATGAAAAGCAGGATACATAGAAACAAAATAGCCTTGACTACAGCCTGACCTCTGTTTCCCACAGTTCTCCAGCTGTGACTAAGAAAAAGAAGCAGAAGAAAAAGACTCCCTAACTTGTCCTACAACCTAGTTTCTTCAGCAGTATCCCACAGCAGTGACAGCAAGTTGTTTTGTTTTGTTTTCCTCCTCCCTCTAAAGCAAAGAGGACATCTTTTCACTTAGAGTTGAAACTTTACTCAAGAGCTGAGAGTCCACTGTAGGGCTGAAAAGATAAATGAATTTCTTGATCATAACTTCTAATACTTAATACTTAAACATAATAGGATTTTTTTTTACCAGGGACTGAACCCAGGACCTCGTCATACATGGGAAGCAGGCACTCAACCACTGAGCTACATCGGCTTCCCAATGAAAGTTGTTTTTTGTTTTGTTTTGTTTTTAGGAGGTACCAGGGATTGAACCCAGGACCTTGTACATGGGAAGCTGGCACTCAACCACTTGAGCTACATCCACTCCCCGACATAATAACATACTTTTAATTTTGATGAAGCAACAAGTTACATATGGTCAGAAAAGAGGAAGTTCACATGAGTTAAGATTTGCATGTATGTTTAAAGTTATTGTGAGTTCCCTCTGGCCACAGGGCCAATAAGTGTATCTTGACTGCAAAACGAGTTACTAAATTAGATTAAACCCTAAATTGGTTTAACTGCTTTACTATATGGCAAGACACTAGAAAGCAAAATACATATTTCTTTACCTCCTCCTCCTTCCCAGAGGGACCGGGAGTCAAATGCAGTAAAACATTTAAAATATATATATACATGGTATGGGCCAAGACCAAGACATAACTGGGAATGCCAAGCAGGATTTATTAACTCAAAGATTAACGTCTTACGAACTGTATGTCAAATAAAAGTTTTCTGTTAACAACTGACTTGTCACACATTTCATCAAGTAAATTAAAGAGCTCAACTTCATAAAGAGTTTTCTACATTTATAAAACAAGAAAACGAAAACAAGGAACTATGGAACAACTCAGTATCTTGCCTAGGGACACACAGTAAAAGCTCTTAAACAATTTTGGGATTAGAGAAGTTAATATAATTTATCTCCCAACACTTAAATCTGAGAATATGCACCTAATATTTCTGAAGTCTTTCTTGTACGTATAACCCTTCATTGAGACCTTACTATTTTACTACCAATTTATGAGAATGACACGATGTTAACAAAAGTATTATCTGTTCAAATTCTTTCTGAAACCCAAGGTGTAGCAATGAGAAAAATCCCATTTATTATAAAAACTGCCATTCAAATTTTAAGCCACAAAAACTGCTGAATCTTAGACAGAAAGAGAATACAATAGTCACTTACAGAGGAATTCTCTATTGTCACAGCAGACTTCTCTAATACTCACATATGTTACTCAGTATGAAACACAAGCACACACACAAAAAGGGTCTTTCCTTTTCCCCCCATATCTGATTTTTGCATTTCTTTCTTAAAAGGAGATGTATTATACGTTGTACTGTTTTGTGGTCCCATTAGTTCCCCTATTATTTCAAACATCACAGCTTATTATATTGGACTTCACCAAATTAAATTCTAAGTTTTCGATACTGCAAATACGAAAGATAGCACATTACAATGCTCATTGTCTATCACGCGTTAAGGATATTACTTCGTTCTATAATCCAACTAAATTCCTTAAGACTCGAACACAAACGTTAATTTCAGTTTTTGATCTCTTCAGTCTAAAGAGCTAAATATAAATAGGCCTTTATTGTACTAAAAAAAATACTTCCAGACTTTTCAAATGTAAGGGTAAATTGGCAGGCATATGAGTATCACTTTCAACATTTACTAACGGGGAACAATCACTCAACGAGAAGCCCCCATTAGTCCCCCATCTCAGGTGGCCTGCTTAGGTAATACCCAAGTCAAAACGTGATTCTCCTAAGCTGGAGCTCTGGCTCCTCGTTTCCCGTCCTGAGTCAGGCCTTCCCACTACTACTCCAGAGTAGAAATCCTCCAACGCCCGAACCTCTGAGGATCCCCTCTGGCCCAGCGGAGAATACCAATCCTCTTGCTTTCGGACTTAGGGCTTCCCTCCTCGCCCACTTCCCACCTGGCTCCCGAAGACACCCCTCCCCCATTTCACGCTCCGCCCGTGCTGACACCGGAGCCACCACCCCACCCCTTTGCTTTCGCACCTTGCGAGTGTTTCTCGCCGGCTGCCGGCGAACGCCCGCTCCTCTGCCCGCCCGCCTCGGTGTCTGCACCCCCCGGGCCTGCCACTCCCTGAAGAGCCGCCGGGACCCACCTCGAAGAGCTCGGCCGTCGTGGCCATCCCGGCCGGCTGAGAGGCTCGCCTCGCACTGGATGCCGTCCCCTCTTCACATGCTGCGCCTCAGCGGCGCCGCGCACAGGTCCCCGTTTGGCTTGCCAGCTCTGGCTCCAGGTCGCCGCTGGCTCCCCCACTCCCTACAAAGCCCAGGCTGGGCGGGCGGGCGGCCATGAAGCGAAGCCGTAGACGCCTGTCAGCTGCCTCCCGGCGCCGCCCGCGCCGCTCCCATTGTCACCGCCTCATACGCCGGAAGTGGGGCTGCGCGCGCCTGGGAGGCTGTAGGGAGGGGCCGACAAGGGAAGCCAACAGCAGTCGAAACGGAGAGAGGCACGTCGGAAGGACAAATGAGGAAACATGATCCTTGCGGGCCACCATCCCGGAAATGGAATTTAAAGGAAGAAATTAGTGAGATTGCTGGGCTAAGTTACTAAAGAGTCTAGGTGCGGATTCACAGAACTTGTTGTGGCCTTTGTTGGCCAGGTGTGAATCAGAGAGTTTAGTCACATCACCTGAAGAAGCTAGCGTTTTTGCTGAGCCCGATCCATCTGTGGTGGAGTAGAATGTAGCCCAAGATGACCCTCGGGGCTGCTGGTAAGAGTTCATCCCGAAAAAGCCGGTCTGCGCTCTTCCGGCTTAATTAGCAATGGACTAATCCTTTAGTGGGCCCGTCATGGCCCAGCGAGCAGTGTGGCTCATAAGCCACGAACCGGGAGCACCACTTTGTGGCACCGTGAGATTCTCCAGGTAAATGCAAGACTGAACCCTCAGGAATGATGGAGCAGAGAGAAAATACCGGTATAATAATTTAACATTGTTTTGTGATGCAGTGTATCTCAGCTTGGCCACAACTAGTTCCATGACCTTGGACAAATTACTTAACCTTTGTTCCATCAGTTAAATGGAGATTTTTAATAATCCTACCTCATAGCGTTATGAGAATTAAGTGAGTTGATGCCGGCACATATTGAGTATTGTATGTGTTTTCCTATTATTGCTATTGTCTTATAAATAACTCAGTCTGCCTAGAATTGGTATGGAGGTGACCAGGGCAGAGGGAAGAAAACTTAAGGAGCGCTAGCCAACCACGTTTCAGATTTCTGCTTTCATTAATAAAATCACTCAAGGACATTTTAACTCATTCTTCTGAAAAAATCCTTGCTAAGCAGTTGGTATCTTTATTCCCAACTGCCATACTCCCCCTTCACAAGTAACTCTTACATGTTTGGTGTTGTCCTGTGGACTTCTTTGTGTTTGTGCATGCATTTTTCAATTTACACAGTTAAGTATGCTATCGATTCCCTTTTCTTAACATTGTCACTCAGCAATGTTTTTAAGAAACCTCCATATTATTTTGTGTTCATCTAGACCAGTGTTGTCCAATAGAATTTTCTGCAATGATGGAAATGGGAAATACTCTAAATCTATGCTGTCCAATATTGTAGCCACTAGCCACATGTTGCTGTTGAGCTCTTGAAATGTGGCTAGTGTAACTGAGGGATTCAATTTTAAATTTTAATTATAATTTAAGTTTAAATAGCCACATGTTGCTGGTGGCTACCATATTGGACAATGCAGATCTAGGCCATTGCTTCTACCTGCTATGTAGTTCATCCTCCCCTCCCCTAGTGATAATCTCCCAGGATACCTCCAACTTTCAGATTTTAGAACAGTTCTGCAATGGATATCCTTAAGCAGGTCCTCTTATGGACCAGTGTGGGAATTTGAGATATGTTACTAGGCCTCAAGTCATACCTATCATGATTTCAACTAAATACTGCCAAACAAATCAGAAACTCCTCAGAATGCTTTTACTCTCCATTCTTACCAGTTAGTGAGGGTTCCTGTATCTCTGTTCTTTTCCTAATACTTATTATCCAGCTTTCTAATTTTTGCCAAGATACTGGGTGTAAAGGATATCTTATTTTCATTTTCATTTCTCTGCATAGCCATGATTGTTAACGCATTTGTGTTTTCTCTTCTCTGAATTGCCTGTTCATATCCTTGTCTGTTTATCTGTGAGACTTGCTGGTTTTTTCCTGTTAATTTGCAGGAGTTCGTTGTGTATGCTAGCTATTAGTGTCATGTCATTTTTAGATATTACAGATATTTTCACTTACTCTGTAAATGTCAATTAACTTTATGTTCCCTTTGGTTAAATGAAATCTCTAATTTTGATGCAGTCCAATGAGTGCTTTCGGAGTTTTGTTAAAGAACTCTTTCCCCACCCTTATTTCCCAAAGAAATCTTACTACATTATCTTCTCTTAATCTTATAATTTTATCTGTTATATTTAGGTCTTTAGTCTATCTGTAGTCTATCTTTGGATATGGTATTAAAAAGGAATCCCATTTTGCTTTTCTGTATACAGTGGGCAAGTTTTCCTAACATCATCTACTGAGCAGTGTATCTTTTCCTCTTTGATTTGTAAGGCCATTGATAATATTTATTTCCCCTATATAAACATTGACAGCTCAGTTCTATTGTTTTGTCTGTTCTTGTGCCAGTACCATACTGTTTTTATTACTGTCTTTGTAGCTTATCTTAATATCTCATGGGGTGAGATTTTTACGGCTGAAAAAGATAAATTGATTGTACACCTAAATGGATTGTATGGAGTGTGAATAAAACTGTTGTTATTTTTAAAAATAAATTCCTTGAGGAAGTAATGCTTGTTTTCAGAAAAATTTTCCCACTGTGTTCTGAATATTTCAGGAAAAAAAAATTCACTTACGTTTGTGTGGGCTTTTCAACATCTCTATGGGGGCAGCAAGATAAGTTCAAATTTTGTATAATTGAACACATTTCTTTTATGATTCTGTTTTCTGACCTCTCAGGGCTGGTCTTAGGTTAATATATATTATCCACCCTTGCCAAAGGATAATGTCCATCAGTTAAGATTTAAAAAGGCAAGTGATCTTAAATCTAACTACCTTTTCCCACACCAAAACTTGGTTTAGATTGTGGTTTAGAGCTTGCTGTCCAGATAGAAATAGCATCAGCTTAAGTCAGACCCGAGTTGGCATTGTATCCCATAGGTGTAGAGCCAGTTAAGGTTTGAGTCCCATTTTAGAAAAGTCCTAGCATAAATCTAAAAGATTGGGGTGAGTTATTTAACAAAATATTTAGGCATTGTATAGGGTCCCAGATTAATTTCTTACCTTTACAGTCAATCTTGAGATTTTTAGGCTTAAGGACAGTTTTAGTAATCTGCTAGATAACTAGAGAAAACTAATGAGTTTAGACCAAAGTTCTCAACTGTTTTATCCAGAGACTTATAGAAAGAAATGGCATTCTCCTGCTAGGTCATTATTGGCATGCTGGAGTGCCTCCCACTTCTCAATCAAGAAAATGCATAAGAATTTAAATGAGTGAGGTTCTCTAGTACATGGATAACTTTTGAATGCATTCTTATTTTTAAAAATTATTAGCAAACCTCAATATTTTATTATTAGTAGTAGTGAAAATAATTATTTTGTCCAGGTGTGGTCTTGACCCTTAATGAGAGCTGCTGATATGTTGCCACCACTTCATTTTACAAATAAGAGAATAGGCTCAAATCATTTGGGTGATTTGCCCAAAAGTAAATAGTTAGTGAATGGCTTTTCTCTAGACCTTGGAGTGGAGGAAAAAGTACATAGAAAAGTACTAAGAAAATGCAATCTAACAGATTTATGTAAATGAGCAAAAGCGTCTACTATTCTGCAGCCTCCTTACCACCCCCCCCCCCAAGAACAGAATGGATTAATAACATATTTGGCCCAGAGCTGTGCAAACCATAAAGGATTACTCAAATTGTATTCTTTTTATTACCTGATGGCAGCTTCCATATTCTTGTAGCTCTTGCATATTCTTATAGGGCCAAGAAGACCCCAGGTACACTGTAGGTTGAATAGAATAGAACATTCCTTTTAAAATTGTATCATTTCAGTTAGTGAATCAAAAAACCACTTCTTTTGTCCTACTTTAGTAAGATGGTATCATCTAAATAGTTAATCCAAAAACTACTTCTTTTGGTCCTACTCTGCTAAGATAGCATCAGAAGAAGAAAAAAAAATCCTCAGAGATGCCTAAAATGTGTCTGAGTATACATTGCTTGTCTACCAAAAAGTAATCTGAGTAGCCAAGAGACTTTTTTTTTTTAAGATTTATTTTATTTTTTTTATTTCTTCCTACCCACTTGTTGTTACACTCTCTGTGTCTGTTCGTCTTCCTTGTTTCTTTAGGAGGCACCGGGAACCGAACCCAGGACCTCTGATGTAGGAGGGTGGCACCTAATTGCTTGAGCCACCTCTGCTCCCAGCTTTGCTGTGTCACTCATGTTTTTCTTCTTGTATCTCTTGTTGCGTCATCTTGTTGGATCAGCTCGTTGCACCTGCCTGTCGCACCAGCTCGCTGTCTTTTAGGAGGTACCAGGAACCAAACCAGGGACCTCCCATGTGGTAGGCGGGAGCCCAATTGCTTGAGCCACATCCGCTTCCCCCAAGAGACATTTTAATTAGAACCATGTATTACATATTTTTTAATTAGATAAATAAATTGAATTAAGCATTTTCAATGATAGTGATATTTTATCATTTGAGAAAACATACCAAGTATGAAACAGATACTATAGTAGGAACTTAATGTGTAATAAATATAAATATAATATTTTTGTTCATTAGCCTTTGTGAGTGCATATATGTATTTGTATTTGTTGTTGTTACTGTTTGCCTTATGGTTTTTGTGGGGGTTTTTCTGGATTCTTACATTCTGATTGTACTAGAAGGGTCATTTCAAATGTTTCTGTTTCCAGACGGTATCCAACTGTTGAAAAACGAGCCAAAGTCTTCAATGGAGCAAGTTATGTGCCTATTCCTGAAGATGGTCCCTTTCTTAAAGCACTACTCTTTGAACTTAGATTATTGGATGATGTCGACTTTGTGGAGAGCCGTGATAGCTGTTCACGCATCAATAAAACATCTGTCTATGGACTCCCAGTAGGAGGTGAAGAACTCTGGCCAGTTGTTGCTTTTCTGAAGAATGGCATAATATATGCATGTGTGCCACTAGTTGAACAAACTTTATCTCCTTATCCACCATTAATTAGCATTAGTGGAATTTCACAAGGCTTTGAACTTCTCTTTGGGTTACAGGATTTTCTTTACTCAGGTCAAAGAAATGACACTGAGCTAAATACTAAATTGAGCCAATTGCCTGACTTGCTTCTACAGGCTTGTCCATTTGGCACTTTGTTAGACGCCAACTTACAGAATGCATTGGATAATATTAATTTTGCATCTGTGTCTCAGCTACAAAAACAGCCAGCCTGGAAAGTTGGAGCATACAAAGGAAAACCACAAGTTTCTATTTCTATCACTGAAAAGGTAAAATCCATGCAATATGATAAGCAGGATATAGCAGATACGTGGCAAGTCGTTGGCGCTGTAACTTGCAAGGTGAGATTTTCTCTTATAATTATTTTATCATACCATTTAACATATATTGAGAAAAGTAAAATTTCCTAGCTGTATTTTACACTGTTAAATGGCATTCTTGATTTTTGTTGTAAGCAGCAGTCATTAGATATTAGATCCATGTGAAATTTTATAATATTACTTTTTTGCATTCCTTACCAATTCTAACCATTGCTATGTAATGAATTACCCCAAAGCTTAGAGGCTTAAAACAACTTTATGCATTTATTATTTTCATAGTTTCTGTGGGTCAGGACTTCAGGAACAGCTTAGCTGGGCGGTTCTAGCACAGTCTCTCAAGAGGTCACAGTCAGAATGTCAGCTGGAGCTAGTCACCTGCAGGCTTTACTGGGACTGGAACATCCACTTGAAAGGTAACTCATTCCCATAGCTGGCAAGTTGGTGCTGGCTGTTGGCAGGAGGCCTCTGTTGCTTTCCTATGTCTCTCCACGGGCTGCTTAAGTGTCCTCACAAGAGGTAACTAGCTTCCCTCAGATCAAATGATCTGAGAGAGAAAGGGAGAGAGAGGGAGTGAGAAAGAGGGAAACAGGCAGAAGCTATCCTTTTTATTACCTAGACTTGAAGATCACATAGCATTACTTCCCCACTTTTAATACATTAGAAGCAAGTCACTAGGTCCAGCCCACATTCAGGGGTGAGTGGAATTAGTTTCCACCTTTTGAAGCTGTCTAAGAATTTGTGGACATACTGTAAAATCACCACACCAATTTTCCATTCTCTCCAGGGGTGAGTTGATAACTCTCTGACTTGATATCATTTTAGTGGGTTCATTTTAGTGACCTAAAATTTTATGTGTCTGTTTTAAACTTATTTCTATTGTGATCAAAAACACATTCTAGTTATTAACTTTAGTGGGAAGAACTATTTTAAATGGCTCTAAAATTAAGGTATTCAATGATTGTGTATATTAGTATTAAAATAGTTGAATCCTTTTTTTCTCATAAATTCAGTGAAATAAAAGTAGGAAAACTTACCTTTTCTGTTTTTCTTTCTGTGGCAATAAACAGAGAATATGTAGTATATAATGTAATACTAGTTGGTATCATGGGGTTTAAATGTCTCAGCTCACTGATAGGCTGACCCAAGTTTACAACTTATGGGAATTTTGAAGTGGCTTCTAGTCTTAGTACTGATACAGATGATCATGATGGATAACTTTCTTTTAAAAACTCTCTTAAAAAAAATAGGATGGGGTATACCTTAACCCACACACTAATTATTTCTTTTAAGTTTGTATGCAAATAGTATAGCTGTTGCCAAACATTTTTTAAATACTCAGGAGATTAATATTTAAAGGAGTTTTATTGTGACACCTATCGAAAAGGGAAATAATAATCTTCATTTTATCTTAGTCTCAGTAGAAAACCTGATGAATCCAAAAGCATGAACTGAAGTTCTAGTCCTCCCTTCCCCACTAATTCTCTGGGTCCTGGAACAACTCACACAACATTTTGAATCTTTTCCCATCTTTGAAACGAGATATGCTCCTAAGTCCCATATCTTTTTATAATTCCTAGTTCTGAAGTCCAGATTTACATACATCAGATTGGTTTAAAGGGTATTACAAAGGTACCTACTAGAATGGATGTCCTCATCCTCCAGTAAATGGCTGGTATTATAAGTGAATAAATAGTTACATCATTGGTGGTTTCCACTCTGGTCCCTTTAAGAATCTTAGACTTCGAAAGGATAATTTAATGAGCATAAACTGAATATTTTTAAGTTTTAATAATATTTGCTCATTTTGTCTCCAAAAAATACCTATCAAAAAACAAAACAACTTTGAAGCATTTCATATTAGAGTAAAAAGAAAAGTGAGGTCCATAATTAGAAGAAGATAACCGTTCAAGCAATCATTTTTTAACTGTCTCCTATGCGTAGCAATGTGCTAGGAAATAGAAATATGAGGAAGATAACATTTCTTGCTTTCAAAGAACTTACAGCTTCATGAAGGAAACAAACAGTGGCACAGACAAGTACCTGTAGGTCGTGGGCAGTTAATGTGTGATGCAGACTGTGTGTTTGATAGTGGAACTAAACTGCATGCATTTGCATTAAGCATTACTCCTGCCGAATTCCACTAATTCTTAAAATTTTATGCAGGTCTAGTCAAACAGAACGTGGATAAGCCTTATATGGCCCAGTCAGCCAATATGACTGGGTGCTTTAATAAAGGTGAATGTCAACTTAGAGTTAAGATACAAAGGAATAATTGTTTTTCTCAACCTGGCTACAACATACTCACACACACACACTTTTAGGTATATCCATCTGATTGGGTCAGGAAAAAAGCCACTTCAAGATTTATGGGAGCAAAGGTGTTTAATTTAGAAATTAGGGCCTACTCAAGTGTTGACGTAGCTGGTGGAATAAAACTTCCTGATTCTCTGGCTAACAACTTCAGTCTGGAGCCTGGGATTAATAGAGAAGCTAGCGTTCATGGAGAAGTTTAAGAAGCTGCCATGTCTGTCTGTTACAATTGGATTCACGGGAAGGTCTGCAAAGCTGCTGCATCTGGCCACCACAGCCTTGAAGCAGTAGCTCATGGAGAAGTCTGTAAAGCTGTCACATCTGGTTTTCATGACCTATCAAGAATAGTGGCTTCCCTTTCCCTCCTACCCTCCAAATCCTGCACAAATATCTCTCATTGGCAAAGTAACCCAAACCACATAGGGAAGATGATTCTGGATTTCTCTGCATTGCAGAGGTAGGCTATAGAAGTGATAATATAACACATAAGGCTCCACAAAAAAACATCAGATGAGCTAAGACTTGAAGAATGAAAGCATTTACAAGGGAGAAAAGAACATCAGGAGCTGTAAAAGCATATTCGAAGACATGGAGGTATAAGACATTATGATTTATTTAGGGAAATATAAGAATCCAGTATGTCTACAGCATAAATTGTGGGGTAGAAAATGATTGAAGAGGTAGACAGGAGCCAAATAACAAAGGGCTTTAAAAGTAGTACAAGGGGGAGACCAAGATGGCTACAACTGTAATTCTGCCCTCACTCAGCCCCTACACCAAGTACGCCAGTATGATCAACCAGGCCACACCATACAACTACCCAGTACCAGTGCGAGATGATGGCAACATGCCCGACGTGCCCAGCCACCCCCAGGACCCCCAGGGCCCAAGCTTGGAGTGGCTGAAGAATCTGTGAGCACCTCCGTCGATGGGGGCAGGTCCCCTCCCCTGTGACCCCCAATAAAAATGTGAAAACCAAAAAAAAAAAAAAAAAA
>JAQZBX010085225.1:0-13161 GCA_029593785.1 Cabassous unicinctus
TTTTTTTTTTTAATCAAGAAAGGATGCTGTATTTTGTCAAATGCCTTTTTCTGCATCAAGCAAGAGAGAGGATCATGTGATTTTTCTTCTTCAATTTATTAATGTGGTTTATTATACTAATTGATTTTCTTGTGTTGAACAACCCTTGCATAGCTGGGATAAAATCCAGTTGATTGTGGTATATAATTCTTTTAATGTGCTTTTGGATTCTGTTTGCAAGTATTTTGTTGAAGATTTTTTTGCATCTGTATTCATTAGAGATATCGGACTGTAATTTTCCTTTTTTGTAGTATCTTTATCTGGGTTTAGTATTAGGATGATGCTGGTTTCATGGAATGAGTTTGGTACCATTCTTTCCTGTTCAATTTTTTAGAAGAACTTGAACAAGCTTTGGTATTAGATTGTCTTTGAATGATTGGTAGAATTCCCCTGTGACGCCATCTGGTCTTGGGCTTTTCATCTTTGGAAGGTTTCTGATGACTGTTTCAATCTCCTTACTTGTGATTGGTTTGTTTAGGTCTTCTGTTTCTTTTAGGGTCAGTGTAGGTTGTTTGTGTGTTTCTAGTAATTAGTCCATCTCATCTACGTTGTCTAGTTTTTGGCATAGAGTTGTTCATAGTATCCTTTTACGATCTCTCTTATTTCTGTGGGGTCAGTGGTATTGTCGCCCCTCTCATTTCTAATTTTATTTATTTGCATCTTCTTTCATTTTTTCTTTGTCAGTCTAGCTAAGGGTTTGTCAATTTTGTTGATCTTCTCAAAGATCCTACTTTTGTTTTTTTGATTCTATTATTATTATTATTTTTGTTCTCAATTTCATCTATTTCTGCTCTGGACTTTCTTATTTCTTTCCTTTGGCTTGGTTTGGGATTGGTTTGCTGTTCATTTTCTAGTTCCTCTAGTTTCTGCTGTTTTTTTTGGGGGTAGTGCTCTATAAATGTATATTAAGTCTATTTCATTTATCATATTATTCAAGCTCTCCGTTTCTTTATTTATCCTCTGTCCAGATGTTCTATCCAATACTGAGAGTGATTTATTAAAGTCTCTAGCTATTACCATGTAGACATCTATTTCTCCTTTCAGTTATGCCGCAGTGTGCCTCATATAACTTGGGGCACCCAGGTTAGGTGCATAAATATTTATTATAGTTATATCTTCATGATGAATTTCCCCTTTAATTAATATATAGTGACCTTCTTCATTCTTTATAACAGTTTTGCATTTAAAATCTATTTTGTCCGATATTAGTATCACTACTCCAGCTCTTTTTTGGTTACTACTTGCATGGAATATCTTTTTCCAGCTTTTCACTCTCAACCTGGTTGTGTCCTTACATCTCAGATGAGTCTCTTACAGACAAAATATAGATTGCTCATATGTTTTTTTTAAAGAAATCAATTTTATTGATACATATTAATAAAGTAATAAAGCATAAATCCATCCAAAGTGTACAATCAATGGTATTAGGTGTAATCACATATTTGTGCATTCATCACTTCAATCATTCTTAGAGCACTTTCATTCTTCCAATGATAATAATAAGCAAAGAACAAACAACCAGAACTCATCACCTCTCAATCCTCTCTATGCTTCCCCTGCCATACATAGCTGCTATTCTTTTTCCTTCTCTAGTATATTTTGTAAAACAGTCTTATATATGCAATATTATCCATATTTGTTTTACTATCTTATACAGTCACAAGTTACAGTTTTTAGCTTTCCTTCTAGTAATATACATGACCTTGACTTTCCCTGTCAACACTGTCACACCCATATAATAGCTCTGCTAGTTACAAACACCATGATATGCTTTCACCATTTCTATTCATTTCCAAAGATTTACAAACAACCTTTTTACCAATCCTGCACAGATTAACCCACAGCTTTCCATTTTCTACCCTCCTTCTATTTTCTGGTGACCTATATTCTAATTATTAACTCCATGAGTTTACACAATATATTTAGTTCATAATAATGCTTACAGTATTTGTCCTTTTGTGTCTGGCTTGCTTCACTCAACATAATGTCTTCCAGGTTCATTCATGTTGTCATATGCTTCACGACTTCATTTCTTCTTACCCCTGCATAATATTCCATTGTGTGTATACACTACAATTTGTTTATCCTTTCATCAGTGATGGACACCTGGGTTGTTTCCAACTTTTGGCAATCGTGAATAATGCCACTATGAACATTGGTGTGCAGATGCCTGTTTGTGTCTCTGCTCTCAGTTTTTCTGGGTATATACCTAGTAATGGTATTGCTAGGTCCCATGGCAAGTCTATATTCAACTTCCGTAGGAACTTCCAAACTGTCCTCCACAGTGAGTGTACCATTCTACATTCCCACCAACAGTGAGTAAGCATTCCTATCTCTCCACATCCTCTCCAACATTTACAGTTTTCTGACTTTTTAATAACTGCCAGTCTAATAGGTGTGCAATGATATCTCACTGTAATTTTGATTTGCATATCCCTAATTGCTAGTTATGTTGAACATTTTTTCATGTGTTTCTTTGCCATTTGTATTTCTTCTTTGGACAATTGTCCTTTCAAGTCTTTTGCCCATTTTTTAATTGGTTATTTTTTCTTTTTATTGTTGAGTTTTATGATCTCTTTTTAGATCATGGGTATTAAAGCCTTATTGGGCTCATATGTTTTTATTTTATTCTTTTATTTTATTTTTTGTGTGGGTTCATATGTTTTTAAATCCATTCTGTCATTCTATGTCTTTTGATTGGAGAGTTCAAGCCATTAACATTTGATATTTTACTGTATAGGCATTACTTACTTCATCCATTTTATCCTTTGGCTTTCTGTTTTTATATGTTTCTATTGTTTGTCTTTTTACCATTTAATTTACCCTTGCTAATAATCTTCATTTCTATACTCTTCTTCAAGTCTCTTGCACTTGCTTTTTCTTTTCAGGCTG
This sequence comes from Cabassous unicinctus, assembly GCA_029593785.1. Taxonomy (NCBI): domain Eukaryota; kingdom Metazoa; phylum Chordata; class Mammalia; order Cingulata; family Chlamyphoridae; genus Cabassous; species Cabassous unicinctus. Next base: position 2,932 of record JAQZBX010085225.1, read on the forward strand.
CAGCACTCCCATTAGTGTCTCTTGCAATTCTTGTCTTTTGATAACATACTCTCTTTGTTTTTATTAGCCTGTGAAGACTTTAAACTCACCCTTGTTTTTGAAGGACAGTTTTGCCAGATACAGAATTCTTGGCTAGCAGTTTTTCTCTTTCAGTAACTTAAATACATCATATTATTTTCTTCTCACTTCCCTGGTTTCTGATGAGAAGTTAGTACTTAATAATATTGAGGTTCCCTTGTATGTAATGTTTTGCTTTTTCCTTGCTGCTTTCATAATCCTCTCTTTATCTCTGATATTTGTCATTCTGAATAGTAAGTGTCTCAGAATAGATGTATTTGGGTTTATTATGTTTGGAATGCACTGTTTTTCTTGTATATTGATATTTATGTCTTTAAAAGAGTTGGGAAGTTTTCAGTCATTTCCTCAATGTTCTTTCTGGCCCTTTTCCTTTATCTTTTCCTTCTGGGACACTGATAACATGTATGTTTGTGCATTTTGTGTTGTCATTGAGTTTCCTGAGACCCTGTTCCATTTTGTCCATTCTTTTCTCTTTCTGTTCATCTGTCGAATTTTCAAATTCAGATGTTCTGTCTTCAATATCACTAATTCTGTCTCAATGAATTAAAATCTGCTGTTATGTGCCTCTCATCCATTGTGTCCTTCATTCCCAGAAGCTCTGTGACTTTTCTTTGTATCCTTTCAAATTGTTCTTTATACTCACCCAGTGTATTCTTTTTTTTTTTTTTAAGATTTATTTTATTTATTTATTTCTCCCCACCTCCTCATTGTTTGCACTTGCTGTGTCTGTTTGTCTTCCTTGTTTCTTTAGGTGGCCCCAGGAACTGAACCCGGGATCTCCAATGTAGTAGGGAGATGCCTAATTGCTTGAGCCACCTCTGTTCCCTGCTTTTGTTGAGTCTCTCATTATGTTTTTCTTCTTGTGTCTCTTGTTGCATCATCTTCTTGCATCAGCTTGTCACACCCACCTGACACATCAGCTCACTGTCTTGCTCGTCTTCTTTAGGAGGCACCAGGAACCTCTGTTTCCTGCTTTGTCATGTCTCTCATTATGTTTTTCTTCTTGTGTCTCTTGTTGCATCATCTTGTTGTGACAGCTTGCTGCACGTGACCATTGTGCCAGCTCGCTGTCTTCTTTAGGAGGCACTGGGAACTGAACCACAGGCTTCCCATGTGGCAGGTGGGAGCTCAATCGCTTGAGCCACATCCACTTACCCCCAGTGTATTCTTTTTTCTTTTAAAGATTTAATTAATTAATTAATTAATTAATTTTATCCCCCTCTTGCTGCTTGTGCTCGCTGTGTCCATTTGCTTTGTATTTTTCTGTGTCTGCTTGTCTCCCTCTGTTGCATCACCTTGCTGCACCAGCTCACCATGCTGTGCAGGCCATCAGCTCACCGGGCTGTGTGGGCCGGCTTGCCTTCACCAGGAGGCCCTGGGAATCAAACCCAGGACCTTCCATATGGTAAATGAGAGCCCAACCAATTGAGCCACAGCTGGTTTCTCCAGTGTATTCTTAATATCCTTTATCTCTTTATTCATATTTTCCTTCAATTCTTTGAATTGCTTTAGGACATTTGAGTGATTATGATTGTTTAGTTGTCTTAAATCCTGTATCTCATCAGAATATTTCATTTTTCCTTTTGGCTGTTTCCTAGTATGGCTTGTAATTTTTTCTGATTTCTAGGCATCTGAATATGTTAGCAAATTTACTGATGGTCAATTTCTCTCTCTGGCCTAGTCAGGAGTTTTTTTTTTTTCCCCATGGTTCTTCTTTGATTTTTGGTTCAACTTATTCTGAGTCTGTAAAATTGCCCAGCTTAAAGTTATCAAAATTGGGTCAGGGACTTCACTAATGGGTATGGATTTTCTCCCAGTAGATCAGGATAAGAGAGACCTAAAAGCAGTTTTTCGTCTTGCAGTTTCCCAGCCAGCCAGCAGATGACGCTTATCAACAAACCTTTCCACAGAGGTATTTCTTTCAACCTCTGCTTGCCTTGTGTTTCTGGTTGGACCAGAACTGAAATTCAAAGCAGGCTTTGCTGGCCATATTCACTGAAAAGAAATCACTCTTCACCCTCCGCCACACCCTCCGCCACACCCTCCCTCTTCCTTGGGAGTAAGATGTCTTTTCACTTCTCAGTCAGCTGCAGTGGACCATGGATTTTATCTAGGCTCCAAGCCTTGAGGGTGGGGGATAGGTGCCCTTCTGGGGTTTAGTAACTCACAGTTGTTGTTTTGGGTTCTTCATCTCTCTGTCCCTCACCCTCCTGGGGGCTGTGCAACACTGTCCTGGTCTGCTGACTCTCAAAGCAGGTCCTTTGGTCAACTTTTGGCCCTTTTTCCATTGTTTTTGTGAGAGAATTGAGCACTGCCAGCCTACTCTGAAGACATCTTCGCAGAACTCCCATCTCATTGTAGTTTTGGTTTGCATTTCCCTAATAGCTAGTGATTTTGAGCATCTTTTCATTTTTTTAGCTATTTGTATTTCCTCTTTGGAAAAGTGTCTATTCAAATCTCTTGCCCATTTAAAAAAATGGGTTATTTGTATTTTTATTATTGAGATGTAAGATTTCTTTATATATGTTGGTTATTAGACCCTTATCAGCTAAGTGGTTTCTAAATATTTTCTCCCATTGAATAGGATGCATTTTTACTTTCTTGACAAACTCCTTTGATGTACAAAAGTTTTTAATTTCAAGGAGGTCCCATTTATCTATTTTTTCTTTCATGGCTCATGCTTTGGCTGTAAAGTTTCTGAAACCATTTCCTACTACTAGATCTACTAGATGCTGCCCTACATTATCTTCTAGGAGCTTTATGGTCTTGGCTCTTATATTTAGGTCTTTGATCCATCTTGAGTTAATTTTTGTATAGGGCTTGAGATGTTGATCCACTTTCATTCTTTTTTTTTTTTTAATGTGTTTTTAAATTTTTTTAAAAAGATACTTAGATTACATAAATGTTACATAAAAATATAGGGGATTTCCATATGCCCCATTCCCTACATCTCCCACATTTTCCCACATTAACAACATCTTTCATTAGTGGGGTACATTTGTTACAGTTGATGAAGGCATTTTGGAGCATTGCCACTAAGCATGGATTATAGTTTACATCGTAGTTTATACTCTTTCCCACACAATTTTGTATGTTATGGCAAGATATATAATGGCCTGTATCTGTCATTACAATGTCATTCAGGATAATTCCAAAGTCCCCAAAATGCCCCCACATTATACCTCTCCCTGCCCTCAGAGCCTCCAGTGGCTCTGCTTCCACATCAATGATATAATTTCTTCCATTGCTAGAATCACAATAAGTCTATAGTAGAATACCAATAAGTCTACTTTTGTCCATAGTTCATTCCTCAATCCTGAGGATTCTGGGATGGTGATGCCCACTCCTCTTCTAATTGGGGTGGGGGTGGGGTGAGTTTCAATCCTATGGGGCAGATGGATGGGACTCTCTTGCTTGCAGTTGTATACTCTCTCAGTTCTTGGGATGATCGTTGTCCATCATTATCTCCTTGTTAGTTGTCCTAGGTGAGCCCAATGAACTGGTGAGTAGGTGTTGCAACTCTGTTGAGATTCAGGGCCCAGCTGGCGCATGGACAGCCCAAGATTTTAGTCTCTTGGACATACACCTATCAACCCTAGTACTAATTATAGGTTCAAATAGAAGGGTCAGAAGAGCCATGTTTAGGGAAACCACAGCTGAGTCCATCTCTGTCACACAGGGGAGCATAAATTCTAAAGTAGAGTCCTCTACTTTAGGACTCCTAAAGGGATCAAACTCCTGAGCTATCTGCCCTGACTATCGTGTCTGGATGTCTACAGAGTCTTCAGGAGCCCCACTATTTACTTTGGCAGTCATTGAGATCCTGCTGAGACATGCATAAGTAAAGCCTCTGGAATGACCTCCCAACTCATTTTGAAGTCTCTTAGCCATATAAACTCATTTATCTTTACCTTTTCCCCCTTTTAGTCAAGGTCTTTTTCCAGTTGCAGTGCTAGTTGGTGCTTGGTAGTAATCCCTCGGTGCCAGGGAGTCTCATCCCCGGGAGTCATGTCCCATGCTGGTGGGAAGGTAATGCATTTATATGCTGAGTTTGGCTTAGAGAGAGGCCACATTTGAGCAACAAGGAGGCTCTCAGGAGGTCACTCTTAGGCATCTATAATACTAGGCTAAGTTTCAATTTCAAGAGTAAAGGTTCATAAGTACAGTCATCAATATTAATGGGCTATCAATGGATTATCCTCCTTCACTAGTCAGCAGGGACTTCTTGCTGTTCCATTAGAGAATGTGGCAGAGCTCCTCAGGATGGGAATTTGATATTCTTTCAGTTATTGTGTGTATCTCCACACACCGTGACAATGTCCCATGAACACTTGAACACATTTGTATGCCTTATATGTATGCCCAGGTGAACCTCTTCCCATGTACCCCTTATCACTGACACCCTGTACAAATGATCCTCCCCTGTCATAGTTGTCACCCTTCTGTGATCCAAAACTTCTTCAAAAATGGAGCCAATGAAATAGCCAGATACAATTAATAAGAAAATGAAATGGTAATATTTTTAAAAATAAGAAATAAAATACAAAGAAATTTCTTTTTGACATTATGTCTTTCATCACTGTAAGATCTGATGTCTTGTATGTATAGTGATATTGTCTTCTGTTTATTCTCCCAGTGTCTTACTTTTTTCATTTTGTCTCCAAAGAAGTTTTAGCTTACAGAAAAGTCATGTACAGAATATAGGGGATTTCCATATAACCAACATCCTCTCCCCTTTCCCCCTTTCCCCCATTAATAACATTTTATGTGTGGATGGTACATTTGTCACAATTGATGTAAAAATATTGAAACACAGCTACCAACCATGGTCAATGATTTACATTATGGTTTACATTTTGGACCATACACTTTTATAAATTTTGATGAAATTTAACATGGCCTGTATCCATCATTGCAAGATCGTGTGGAATACTTCCATCACCCCCAAAATGCCCCGTGTTCCATATATTCTATTCCTCCCTCCCCCTCCCCTGTTTCATTCTTTTGGATATTTATATCCAGTTCTCCCAGCACCATTTGTTGAAGAGAATATTCTGCTCCAGCTGTGTGGGCTTGCAGCTTTGTCAAATATCAGTTGGCCGTATACACATGGGTCTTCGCCTGAAATCTCAGTTTGGTTCCATTGGTTAGTATGTCTATCCTTGTGCTGATACCATGCAGTTTTTTGTGTTTTTTTTTTGAGGTACTGGGGGCTGGGAATTAAACCCAGGACCTCGTATGTGGGAAGCCAATGCTCAAACACTGAACCACATCAGCTCCACTGAGTTGTTATTTTTGTTTGTTTTGCTTGTTGTTTGTTTTTTTTTAGGAGGCACTGGGAACCAAACCTGGGGCCTCCCATATGGGAAGCAGGTGCTCAACTGCTTGAGCCACATCCATTCCCCACCATGCAGTTTTTTTTAAGATTTATTTATTTATTTATTTATCCCCGCCTTGTTGCTTGTGTTTTACTGTGTTCATTCGCTGTGTGTTTCTTCCGTGTCTGCTTATCTCCCCCTTGCTGTGAGGTCCTGCTGCACCAGCCCACCGCGCCGCGCGGGGCCGGCCTGCTCTCACAAGGAGGCCCCGGGAAGCGAACCCGGGGCCTCCCATATGGTAAACGGGAGCTCTATCCATTGAGCCACACCCGCTTCCCGACCATGCAGTTTTGGCCACTGTAGCTTTATAGTATGATTTAAAGTCAGGTAGCATGACTCCTCCAATTTTGTTTTTCTTTTTCAAGATGTATTTGGCTTTTCAGGGTTCCTTACTCTTCCAAATAAATTTGATAATTGGCTTTTCAATTTCTGTAAAAAATGCTGTTTGAACTTTTATTGGGATTACATTGATTCTGTAAATCAATTTGGGTAGAATTGATATCTTAATGATATTTGGTCTTCCAATCCATATACATGAAATATTCTTCTATTTATTTAGGTCTTTTTAAAATTTTGTTTAGCATTGTTCTGTAGTTTTCTGTGTACAAGTCTGTAGTAGTTTGGAAGTTTGATGTAATTATGAATTCCAAAAATAGATATTGGATTATGCTTGTAAACTGGTCTGCTAATCTGGGCATGATTAAGTTATGATTAGGGCATTAACTGGGCCACGTCAGTAGGGCATTGAGCCCCACCCCTTGGTGGGGTGAGAATCAAATATAAAAGGCATGACAAAGAACAGTGTTGGAGCAGTTCTGATGTTGGAGTTTTGATGATGGAGCCTGGGGAGGCGAGCAGACAGAGAAGCTTGGTCATGAGGAAAGAAAGAAGGCCCTGGGATAGAGATTAGCCATTTGCCTAACAGTTTCACAGCTGGCCTTGTGGAGAGAAGCAAAGCCTAGAGAGCCTCATAGTCTACAGCTGACCTTGTGGAGGAAACAGAGGAGTTAAGCCAGGAGAAAAACACAGCCCCAGGAAAAGAGGAACCCAAGAAGCCTGAACCCTGGCAAACGTCGGCAGCTGTCTTGCTTCAACACATGGCAATGGACTTTGGTGAGGGAAGAAACTTACACTTTATGGCCTGGTAACTGTGGACTTCTACCCCAAATAAATACCCTTTATAAAGACCAACCGATTTCTGGTATTTTGCATCAGCACCCCCTTGACTGACTAATACAAAGTCTTTTACATCCTTAGTTAAGTTTATTCCTAGGTACTTGATTCTTTAAGTTGCTATTGTGAATGAAACTTCCTTCTCAGATTGCTCATTATTATTGTACAGAAACACTACTGAACTTTGCATTTTGATCATATATCCCACCACTTTACTGAACTCATTTATCAGCTCTAGAGGCTTTGTTGTAGATTTTTCAGGATTTTCTACTTATAGGATCATGTTATCTGCAAATAGTGAAAGTTTTAGTTCTTTCTTTCCAATTTGGATTCTTTTTATTTCTTTTTCTTGCCTAAGTGCTCAAGCAAGTATTTTTAATACAACGTTAAATAAGAGTGGTGACAGTGGACATCCTTGTCTTGTTCTAGATCTTAGAGGGAAAGCCTTTAGCATTTCACCATTGAGTATGATGTTAGCTGTGGCTTTTCATACATACCCTTTATCATGTTGTGGTAGTGTTCTTCTATTCCTATCTTTTGAAGTGTTTTTTTTTAATCAAGAAAGGATGCTGTATATTGTTGAATGCTTTTTCTGCATCAATAGAGATTTTTTCATTTGGTCTGTTTATGTGGTGCATTACATTGGTTGATTTTCTTGTGTTGAAAAATCCTTGCATACCTGGGATAAAACCCACTTGATCATGGTGTATAATTCATTTGATGTGTTGTTGGGTGTGATCAGCATGTATTTTGTTGAGGAATTTTGCATCTAATTTCATTAGAGAGATTGCTCTGTAATTTTATTTTCTTGTGGTGTCTTTATGTGGCTTTGCTATTTAGTATGATGTTTGCATCATAGAATGAGTTAGGGAATATTCCCTCCACTTCATTTCTTAAGAAGAGTTTGAGCAGGATCTTTCCAGAATGTTTGGTAGAATTTACCTGTGACGCCATCTGGTCCTGGACTTTTCTTGGTTGGGAGACTTTTGATGACTAATTTAATCTCACTACTTGTGATTGGTCTGTTGAGATCTTCTAGTTCTTCTTTCATCAATGTAGGATGCTCATGTGTTTCTAGAACTTCATTCAATCTAAATTGTCTATCTTGTTGGCATACAATTTTCCAAAGTATCTTTTTTGCTACTCTTTTTTTTTTCTTGTGGGATCAGTGGTGATAGCCCCTCTTTTGTTTCTGATTTTATTTATTTGCATCCTCTCTATTTCTTTGTTAGTCTAGGTAAGTGTTTGTCAATTTTATTAATCTTCTTAAAGAATAAGCATTTGTTTTTATTAATTTTTCAAGTGTTTTTTTTTATTCTCAATTTCATTTAATTCTCTAATCTTTGTTATTTCCTTCCTTCTGTTTGCTTTGGAATTAGTTTGTTGTTCTTTTCCTAGTTCCTCCAGGTGTTCAGTTAGGCCTTTGATTTTACCTCTTTCTTCTTTTTTAATGCAGGCAATTAGGGCTATAAATTTCCCTCTCCACACTGCTTCATTGCATCCCATAAGTTTTGATATGTTGTGTTCTCATTTTCATTTTCTTCTAGGTAGTTACTGATTTCTCCTGCAATTTCCTCCTTGACCCACTGATTGCTTAAGAGTGTGTTGTTTAGCTTCCATCTATTTGTGCCTACTCTGGTTTTCTGCCCCTTATTAATTTCCAGTTTCATTCTATTGTGGTCAGAGAAATTGCTTTGTATAACTTCAATTTTTTCTGAGTTTTCTGAGACTTTTTCTGTGAACTAGCATGTGATCTATCCTGGTGAAGAATGTATGTACTGCTGGTTCTGGTGTAATGTTCTGTGTATGTCTAATAGGTCTAGTTCCTTTAACATACTGTTCAAGGTCTCTGTTTCTTTATTGACCCTTTGTCTAGATGTTCTGTCTATTGGTGTTAATGGTGTATTGAAGTCCCTCATTATGATTGTAGAGGCATCTCTTTCTCCCCTTAGTTTTGCCAGTGTTCACTGCATATATTTTGGGGCACCCTGGTTATATGCATAAATATTTATTATTGTCCTTTCTTCTTGGTAGATTACCACTTTTATCTTTGTCTCTTACAACAGTTTTGCTTTAAAATCTATTTTGTCCATATTAGTATAGCTACTCTTGCCCTTTTTTGGTTACTGTTTGTGTGTAAAATTGTTTTCCAACCTTTCACTTGCAACTTACTTGTGTACATGCATCTCTATCATCTTCTGTCAAAACGTTTTAATATTGATTGTTAATCTTTCTGCCTAAAAATCATACTGTGGCCATTCTTACCAAATTATAGGCTAGATACCGTGCCTTAGAGTTCTTTAAGAAGTGTGGGCTTGCTCCATCTAAATCAACATTAACAAACTTAAAGCAGAATTGTGAATTTCACTTACCAGTTTGTGGGATTCAAGAAAAAGACATAGTTAATTTGTCAAGTTTTGCAGGGTAATACTCTCAATCATGCCTTCACAGTAAATTTCACTGTATATTGGACAGTGAACCATAATTCTAGTTTAAGGAACCTGTTTTCTCAGCGTTTCTATGCTCCACAAGTCACATTTTTATATAGATGCTTGTGTAAATGTCATTATTTTTCATCTTCAAAAATATTACACCTTGGAAACCAAATAATAATCAGGTCCTTGGTCAGTCTCCGTCTTTTTCTTTTCAAATGATTTTCCTTCTTTATACCTGTCTGCCTCTTCCAAGGCAATGTCTGCAATTTCCACTTTTGTTTCCTTGCTATTAGGTCAGGCCACAGCATAGAAACCTAAAAATAAAGACTAAGATGACAGCAAAAGCTCCCATGGAAATAAAACAAAAGAGAGAAAATATGAAAAGGACTTGAAAATAAAAAGATACAAAAACACAGTGTATAAGAGGTGAGGGACTTATAAACATTATGGAACTAAGAAAAAGGTGTTAATGTAATCTTTAAAAAGAAATATTTTACATAAAAAAGTCACAGGAAAGTGGTTAAAAATGTAAAAAAAAGAAAAAATGTGGAAAGGAGGATATTTTTATGAAATTTTCATCCCTAAGAAAATAATTTTCAGACAAAGTTACTGTATTTTACTACAATAATATGACAAAATTTATTACTAAATACAGTGCACCATAAAAATATTTAAACAATAAAGAAGACGAAATGTATTTCTCTTAGTAAAGTGTGTATTTGGAACTGGCTACAAATTAAACTCTAGTGAATGAGATAACGTTACTGGATGCCAGTTATTTAGAATTGAATCTGTTGCCCATTCCATGAAACAAAGCTGTCTTCTCAGGGAAATGTAAAGAATTGAGCATGGATGTGTTGTTACAACCTCCGTTTGAACAGAATTCAGCACCAGTTGTGTGAACTTAGGAGAGATTTTCATTTATAAATTAGAGATGAAGACATTTTCTCTTACCTTAAATAAGCCATATTGTACATCTGAAAGAATACATAAATTAGTGCTATGTTACAATATATAGAAACTCACTGATAATTCCAATTTTAGGACACCGGATAGTAGAAAAATCTGTTTGTATTTGGTTCTGAGATGATAACATGAGGACTACTTGGAATGTTAAAACTTATCAGTCTATTGTATTTTTTCATAAATTAGGGGAACATAAAATG
>JAQZBX010085226.1:0-13154 GCA_029593785.1 Cabassous unicinctus
AAAAAAAAAAAAAGAAAAGAAGCTAGGAAGAGAAAATGGAATCCTTTTCCCATTTACATCTCTAGGTGCTTTCTGCTAGAATGAAGAAAAAAATTGAATTTTGCATATTTATCTTCTATCTAGCCATCTTACTGAATCTCTTATTAATTTTAATAATTTTAATTAGTCTCTTGGGTTTTCTAGGCATATAATCACATCAGCAGCAGAAAAAGAAATAATCTTAGCTCCTTGTTTCCATTCCCATTTTTCATTTTGTTTCTTTTTCTTATTATATTTATTAGAACCTCCAACAAGATGTTAAATAGCTATTTGGAGAGAATTAATCATGATTAAGACCAAAATCTATGACATGCCAAAGAAAATCTATAGTTGGATCCAAAGGTTAGTTCTTTGAAAAATCCAATAAAATAGATGAAACCATTGTGATACTCATTAAGGATAAAGAGAACACAGTGAGCCAAAGTAGATAAAATTAGGAATGAGAAAGGGAACATAATAAAAACTACAGGAAAGCTTTGAGTAATTGGGCATCTCAACTCAATGGCAAATACTGGTTTTTGAAAACCTACACAAAAAGAATGATTTCCTAGGAAAATACAAACCTCTCAAATTTATCCCCAAAGAATGGTCATATAGTGGCAAAACCTATAAAACATTTAAAAAGAAATTTAGCGAGGAATGCACAGGACTTCTAAATCATAATTATATCTATTGAAGGACATAAGCATGGTAAGTGGGGATAGGAGGAAAGGTGTTGGTGGAGTGAATATTATATCCTTTTTGGAAAGTAATTTGGCAATACCTAATTTATTGCACACACGCACACACACACCCATATATAAATATATCCTTCTGCCCAGCAATCTATTCTTAATAAATTATCCCCCAGCTAAAAAAACTACCAGGAAGAAAGAACTTATGCCCAAGGATATTTACTGCAGCATTAGTGGCAAACAACCACACCTGCACACAATGTAAATACCCATCCATGGGAGAATGGTTAAAATAATCACAGTAAGATACACATCACCAGAATCTATGCAGCCATTAAAAATAATGAATTAGCGCAGTAACAATTAAATTGGAGGGATTTTCATGAAGTGCTATAGTGTGGGAAACACCAATATAGAAAAGTGTGCATAAGGTGATTATAAACAATGATAAAAAACAAATCCTATATGTATCTATTGGTATGTAGCATGGATTGCCTGGAAGGTGATGGGGAAGGGAATGGATGTGAAACGATGGGAAATGGGGTAGTTATAGAGGTGGGGACAGAGAAAGAGAAAAAAAATTATAAGGTTGCATCAACTAAAAAAATGTTATGTGTAATAAGATCATATTCTATCATTTGTGTGAAATTATATAGATGTGTATGTTAAAGACATATAAAAAGTAAAACTGAGGGAGAAACTCTCAAGTCAGCTCCAGAAAACTTGAGATGATGGGCATGAGAGAGTTAAGAGATACCAAGCAGAACAGGAACCAGATGAAATCGGCCCAACTCACCTTTCCACTCAGCAGCCCCTTGCTCCGCCATGGGCGTGAAAGCCTTCAAGATGGGAGGAGAAGGAAGTATGGGATTAAGCAGAATTGACAGAGTCTTTGAGAATTTACTGTCCCAGAAGACTCACATTTTTCCTCATGCTGCGGTCTGGTTATGGAAACAAATCCTTCTAATTCCCTTTAAGTAGGCCAGAAAATGAGCCACATAAGGATATGTATTACTGGATTAATGTAAAAGAAAACTCTCAGAGCTAGGGTCTTTCAATAACAGAAACATTCATTGTCTGCAACGTCCCATCTGTCCTGGTCAGGCTCTCAGCTAATAAAACAAGCTCATAAAATGGTGGCATTAATTTTTGAAATGCAAACCATTTGTCAGTATCATCCCTTGTTATCCATAAAAAGAAAACAGCCTAAGAAAATAAAATCAAGAGAGCTGGAGTCACTCTTTACCTTGATTCTCCTTTGCCAGTCTGTGGCCTCCATTCTGCAGAGTTCTGCAGCCAAAGCATATCTAAGCAAGGAAGAATTGCTCATGAAATTGCCAAGTAATTGCCTGGGTTAGTCAGTTAATAGTAATTATTGAGTAACTCAGGGATTATGGCCAAGAAACCACCAGTTGGGAAAAGCATTCCCGCTGTCAACAGTTGGCTACCCAAAAGACCACCAGAAAATTCTATATACTGAGCAAAGTCAAGTTTATTAGAGTTACTGCTGTAAGGGAGTACATTTAAGGGGGACATAATAACTTTCGATTGGTGAGCACAGTAAGACAAGTTTATTCGAGTTAGTTTTGAGGAGCCAGCTGATAGGCTGATAAGTTAGCTGTTTTGCTCGGTTCACAATCTTATCTTTCAGGAACAAGTACTCCCTGGAGCAAGTAGCTAAGTTAATTTTCCTTGGTCTTAGTACTGTTTACACAGTTACACAGAAACTATGTAAGTTTCAGTTCTCACCACTTAATTATTTCCCAGTCTAAAAGTTTCAGTAACTGGAAACTTGCCACAGATAGAATCTCATCACAGTAAACACCAAGATACTACCCAGAACCGTTGCTTGTAGTGGACTGTGTTTTAGTAACTCTGACTTGAAATAAGGGTATAGGGAATACAGAAGATTTTGTATCTGCAGAAAAAACTTCTTAATTTAAGAAGTTGTAAAAATCATTTACGATGCCAGGATTTGGAGCGGTTAAGAGCTCTGGTACTGGAGTTAGACTGTTAGGTTTCAAATTCTAATTCTTCCATTTACTAGCTGTGTGACTTTGAGTAAGTCACTTAACATCTTTGTGCTTTATTTTCGTTATCTTTAAAATGGAAATAATAATTGTACCTTCCTCATAAGGTTTTTTTTTTAAAAGATTTATTTTATTTATTTATTTCTCCCCACCCTCTTGTTGTTTTTCACTTGCTGTGTCTGTTTGTCTTCCTTGTTTCTTTAGGAGGCACCGGGAGCTGAACCCAGGACCTCAGATGTGGGAGGGAGGTGCCTAATCACTTGAGCCACCTCTGCTCCCTGCTTTGTTGGGTCTTTCATTATGTTTTTACTCCCCACATCTCTTGTTGCGTCATCTTGCTGTGTCAGCTCACAGCTCTTGCCTATCACATCAGCTTGCTGTCTTCTTTCAGAGGCACTGGGAACCTCTGCTCCCTGCTTTGTTGTGTCTCTCATTATGTTTTTTCTTCTTGTGTCTCTTGTTGTGTAAGCTCATCACGCCTGCCCATCATGCCAGCTCATTGTCTTCTTTAGGAGGCACCGGGATCTGAACCAGCGACCTCCCATGTGGTAGGCAGGAGCCCACTTGCCTGAGCCACATCCGCTTCCCTCATAAGGTGTTTTGAAGGTTAAGTGAGTTAATGTATGTATAGCACTTAGAGCATTGCCTGGCACAATCTATCTGTTCAACAAATGTAAATATTATTGTTTAATAATTTGATGGTTATTTAAAACTAACACGAAAGTCCTCCATTTTTCAGTTCTTCAACCCCAACTCCTCCATCATTTTTTTCTGTTTCTCCAGGTTCTGCAGTCATTTTGATACTTGTCACCTGCATCAATCTTAGTCTCTTATTTCAAGATCACACACGCCACTCTTCCAAACGAGTATCTTCACAGCAAAGGTGAATGATGGTTGCCAGGTGAGGAAACTGAGCATGGAGGATTAACCTGAAGATTAGAAGACTCTTCCTAATCAGGGTTTTGAGACCCAAATAGCCTCATGATCCCCAAGTTCTTGTTTGGAGCATTAGAAAAGCAGGCTTCTTATTTGCTTACTTTTGTTTTTAAAAAACCCAAAACCCTCTTTGTTCTTATGGGATATTTATTGGTTTGGCTTGATTTCAGGTGGGACAGAGTCTCATAGCTGGGATCCTGTGGTTTGGCTAATAAGGATGAGTTTTTAAGACTTCTCGACCAGCAGCTACTGTCCATATCCAAAGGGAAGTGTTCCTCAGGGGAATCTTTCTTCTGTAAGAAAACTACATCTAAAGTGGTGCCCAGCTTTTTCAAAACCTTTTTCTGCTCTACGGAGAAATTCTGTTCTCTTGTAATTTATTGGTAACTGCCAATTTTATATATGCCCATTCACATGTTCTAATACTTGAGAATTGAGTAAAAAGAGATGAGAAGTGTCATATCCAGACACCAATCAGAGGAAGAAAAGAGACAGTGTCTTCCTATGGCACTTCCTTAGGAGAGACAAAAGTTTTCCTTTATTACCCCTATCAGACAGCACTTCAAGTTGTGCTGGACAGAAGTGGGTCAGGTGCTCACTTATAGGCTACCAGCGGCAAGAGGGTGGAACCACAATTGACTGGTGTAGAACTGGAATCATGGAGCCAACCACAGTGGCCCCTGCAAATATCTATGCCCAGACATCATATTAGATGTTGAAATATTATTTTATTTAATAATAATAATCCCATAACAGCCCTATGATGCAGGTGTCACTTTCCCCATTTTACAAACAAAGAGACTGTGGTTTGGAGAGTTTCATCATCATCATCATCACCACCACCACCACCACCATCAGGCATTTATTGTGTTCCAAGTGATGTCTTAAGTGCTTTACATGTATTAACCCAGTTAATCCTCACACCAACCCTTTGAGGCAGGTTCTATTATTATTCCCTTGTTTCAGATGAGGAAACTGAGGAACACAGAGTAGCTTGTCAAGGTTCCACAGCTAGCAAGGGGCAGAGTCAAGGTTCAAGCCTGGGAAGGCTGGCACCAGCATCAGGGCATTGAACCTTACACTACGCTGTCAAGGTCACACAGCTGGCAGGTGGAGCAGTCAGATTCAAAGGCAGGTCCGTCTGCCCTCAGTGTCCAACACCCTAATCGTAAGCCTGTTCTGTCCCTGACACATATATTAAGACCCTGCTTTAGGAAGAACAAAACCACATTTCACGTATTGGTTCATTTCACTGTCACATTGGCCCTATGAAGTATAATAGTGTACGCAGAAGAGAGAGTAAGCCTGAGAGCAGCCAAAAAAAGTCACAGAGAAGTGGCAGAAGCCACTTTCAAACCCAGGTCATCTGACCCCCAGAACACATTACCACAACTTCTCCCCTGGCTCCCCATCTGCAGATGACATTAAATGAATCCTTAACCTTGTATACACAGCTATACCTCATTTTACTGCACTTCCCTTATTGCACTTTGCAGATACTGTGTTTTTTACAAATTGAAGGTTTGTGGCAACCCTGCATCAAGCAAGTCTGTCTGCATCATTTTCCAAAATTGTGTGCTCACTTCGTGTCTCATTTTGGTAATTTCCGCAATATTTCAAACTTTTTCATTATTGTTATATCTATTATCGTGATCTGTGATCAGAGAGCTTTGATATTGCTATCGTAATTGTTTGGGGGTGTCAGGAAACACGCCCATATAAGTCGGCTAACTTAATTGATGATTGTGTGTTCTGACTGCTCCATTGACACGCCATTCCCTGTCTCTCTCATTTTCTTCGGGCCTCCCTATTCCCTGAGACACAACAATATTGAAATTAGGCCAGTTGATAACCCTACAATGGCCTCTAAGTGTTCAAGTGAAAGGAAGAGTCACACATCTCTCACTTTATTATTTTTTAATTAATTTATTTATTTATTCTCCCTCCCTTCGTTGTTTTATGCTCGCCATCTGCTCTCTGTGTCCATTTGCTGTGTGTTCTTCTGGGTCTGTTTGTCTTCTCTTTAAGCGGCACCGGGAACTGATCCTGGGACCTTCTGGAGAAGGAGAGAGGCGCTCAATCTCTTGCGCCACCTCAGCTCCCTCTCAGCTCTCCTTATTGTCTCTCCTCTGTGTCTCTTTGTTGAGTCATCTTGCTGCGCCAGCATTCCTGCATAGGCTAGCACTCCGAGTGGGTCAGCTCTCTGCTTAGGCCAGCTCTCCATGTGGACCAGCTCGCCACACAGGCCAGCTTGCCTTCATCAGGAGGCCCTGGGAATCTAACCCTGGACCTCCTATATGGTAGGTGGGAGTCCAATCGCTTGAGCCACATCCATTTCCCACATGTCTCTCACTTTAAATCAAACACTAGAAATGTTTAAGCTTAGTGAGGAAGGCATGTCAAAAGCTGAGACAGGCAGAAAGCTAGGCCTCATGTGCCAGTTAGTCCAGTTGTGAATGCAAAGGAAAAATTCTTGAAGGAAATTAACAGTGCTACTCCACAAATGATAAGATAGTGAAACAGACTTTCACAGCAATAATTGGCTTAAGAGAATGTGGTCTGAATAGATGGAACCAGCTACAACATTCCCTTAAGCCAAAATCTAATTCAGAGCAAGGCTCTAACTCTATTCAATTCTAGGAAAGCTGAGAGAGGTGAAGAAGCTGCAGAAGAAAAGTTTGAAGCTAACATAGGTTGGTTAATGAAGTTAAAGGAAAGACACTGTCTCCACAACAAGAGCAAGGTGAAGCAGCAAGTGCTGATGAAGAAGCTGCAAGTTATCCAGAAGATCTAGCTAAGATAATTGATAAAGGTGGCTACACTAAACTACAGATTTTCAGTGTACACAAAACAGTCTTCTGGGAAGCAGATGTGGCTGAAGTAATTGAGCTCCCGCCTACCACATGGGAGGCCATGGGTTTGGTTTCCGGTGCCTCCTAAAGAAGACGAGCAAGACAGCAAGCTGATGTGATGGGCTGGCATGGCGAGTTGAAGCAACAAGATGATACCATAAGAGACACAAGGAGGAAAACATAATGAGAGATACAACAAAGCAGGGAGCGGAGGTGGTTCAAGCAATTAGGTGCCTCCCTCCCACATGGGAGGTCCTGCGTTCAGTTTGGTACCTCCTAAAAAAAAAAGGGGGAGATGAGCACACAACAAACACAGTGAGTGCAAACAACAAGGGGGGGGAGAAATAAATAAAAATAAATCTTTAAAAACAACAACAAAAACAACCTTCTGATAGAAGAAGATGCCATCAAGGACTTTCATAGCTAGAGAGGAGAAGTCACTTCCTGGCTTCAAAGCTTCAAAGTACAGGCTGACTCTCTTGTGAGGGGCTAATGCATCTGGAGACTTTAAGTTGAAGCCCATGCTCATTTACCATTCCAAGAATCCTAGAGCCCTTAAGAATTATGCTAAACCTCTACTCTGCCTGTGCTCTGTAAATGGAACAACAAAGCCTGGATGTCAGCAGATCCATTTACAACATGGTTTACTGAGTACTTTAAGCCCACTATTGAGACATACGGCTCAGAAAAAAAGATTCTTTCAAAATATCACTGCTGGTCATCCAAGAGCTCTGATGGAGATGTACAACGAGATTAATGTTATTTTCATGCCTGCTAACACAACACCCATTCTGCAGCCCATGGATCAAGGAGTCATTTCGACTTCCAAGTCTTATTGTTTAAGAAATACATTTCATAAGGCTATAGCTGCCATAGAGAGTGATTCCTCTGATGGATCTGGGTAAAGTAAATTATCATCATTCTAGATGCTATTAAGAACATTCATGATTCATGGTAGGAGGTCAATATATCAACATTAACAAGAATTTGGAAGAAGTAGACTCCAATCCTTAGGATGACTTTAAGGGGTTCAAGACTTCAGTGGAGGAAGTAACTGCAGATGTGGTGGAAATAGCAAGAGAACTAGAATTATGTGTGGAGTCTGAAGATGTGAATAAATTGCTGCAATCTCATGATAAAACTTGAACGGATGAGGAATTGCTTCTTAGGGATGTGCAAAGTGGTTTCTTGAGTTGAAATCACCTGATGAAGATGCTGTGAACATTGTTGAAATGACAACAAAGGACTTGGAATATTACATAAACTTAGTTGTTAAAGCAGCAGCAGGATTTGAGAGAACTGACTCCAGTTTTGAAAGAAGTTCTACTGTGGGTAAAATGCTATCAAACAGCATCGCATTCTACAGAGAAATCTTTTGTGAAAGGAAGAGTCCATTGATGCAGCAAAATTCATCATTGTCTTATTTTAAGAAACTGCCACAGCCACCCCAACCTTCAGCAACCAGCACCCTGATCAGTCAGCAGCCATCAACACTGAGGCAGGACCCTCCACCAGCAAAAAGATTGTGACTCACAGAAGGCTCAGATGATGGTTAGTATTTTTAGCAATAAAGTGTTTTTAAATTAAGGTATGTATCTTGCTTTTTAGACATAATGCTATTGAAGAGTTAATATAGTGTTATTAGTATGCTATTATAGGATAATTGCACACAGTATAGTGTAAACATAACTTTTATATGCACTGGGAAACCAAAAAATTTGTGTGACTTGCTTTATTGTGATCATCGCTTTATTGCAGTGGCCTAGAACCAATCCTGCAATATCTCTGGAAATGCCATATGTTACGGCATTTTTGTCATTTACTGTGTAAATTTTAGGGTGTGAGAAGATAGGTTTTTCCACAAGCAGTGTGGAAAATTTAACCATGTGCAGAATTCTGGTCTAAGACTTCACCATTCTCTGCATCTATGTTAATACCACATGAACACTGGTTAATAACACTGGCTAAAGACCTGGCATCATTAATTGATAGTGATTCAATACCTGGGTATCCTAATGCTGCCTCCATACTTCTAACCTAGAAAAATGATTACACGGGCTTTTGCTTTGACATCATTTCCAAATTATTTTAGTTACAAAGAACAAAAGCAAAATGGAAGAGAGCTAGAATATAAAATGACAAAGGAAAGGGTGTACTAAAGGAAGCAGAGCTTTACGTGGGTGGATGAGAACTCACAAGTCCACTGGGGCCAACACCAGCCAGGGGAAAACACAATTAAAGTGTCATTATCAGTCGTATTATGTCAACTGGTCATTTGTCTTTTTCTAAGTGATAAAAAGTTTATAACATTTCCACTATATTTTACAGAATAAATAGAACCTTCACTGATGTTTCACCATTTCTGAAGCCCCTTTCATACACACTTGATGGTTTTTCGTGATTCTGACAGCGATTCTCCTTCCCTCCATCCACCCCTGCCTCCCTTTAACACTTTTATAACTGGGTAAGTTCAAAATGGAATTGGGTTATGACATAGTCTGACCATGTTTTTGTATTTCTACCTGTCTGATTTCTAATTCTTAGGAAGTTCATTTTTACTTTAACAACTTACAAAATCAGGGCACGTTAAGGAAAATCTCTGGAATATTATTGCTTCAATGTGTTATTTAAAGTCAGACAACAGACTCACTTTACACTTGGGCATAATGTAGCCAGCTTTTCTTTCAATACAAATTAGGAGCTTCCAGCAATAAGTCCAATTCTAAAATGTCACAAAGCATACGTTTCTCAATATATACATTGATTATTGACTATATATACCTAAGGGTTACAGAATCTCAGACACAGCACTTGGCACATATAAGACATTTAATGTTGAGTAAATGAATGACTACTAATGTAACCCTAAGGAGATCATAAACTCATGTGGTTCAATTCTAGGACAATGTCACATTTAAAGAAACACAATTTGATGGCATAAAAAAATCTAAAATGAATTTTTCTTTACTGTTTTATTTAGTTTCTTTAGTCTCACAAGATGAAATGTAGATCTAATGATAACTCACTCTCACCCGACACGAACCAGCACCTCTCACATTTGCTTTTCTTTTCTCTTGTACCCAACTTCTCATTCACTGATATCCCTCCCTCCCTCCCTGCTCTACCCCTGCCCTTAAAGCCTTTGACCTTCTCCCAATCACCTCTCTACTCCCTCTTTCTCTCTTCTTACTCTACTTTCTATTAGATACACTCATTTAAACTTCTTCCATTCCTCCTCCCACCTCTTTAGATCTTCCTTTATTTCCCATTCTTTCATAAAAAGGAAAGGGAGGGGAGGGAAGCAAAAAGTCATTAT
Organism: Cabassous unicinctus; assembly: GCA_029593785.1. Classification (NCBI taxonomy): domain Eukaryota; kingdom Metazoa; phylum Chordata; class Mammalia; order Cingulata; family Chlamyphoridae; genus Cabassous; species Cabassous unicinctus. The sequence continues at coordinate 9,848 of JAQZBX010085226.1, forward strand.
TGGAGAACCAGTGATTAACTACTGCAGACCATCATGCGTTCTGTATCCTCTAAGACTGCTAATATTAAATAGTTTTATATTTTTGTCAATGGTGGGTGATGGGCTATCCTGTTCCTGGGGTCCCAGAGAAGGGATTTCACATCTTTTCCAGCACAGAACAGCCATGAGGGTAGAAGCCTCAAGCCTGTGTGACCTAAACCTCCATTACTGCGGCCTCGGATAGAGCCCAGAACACGTGGTGACTATTATTAAGCCACCCTTCAGCCTTCTTTTCCTCAGGGTTGGTAATCTCGGTTTTTCTAACTTTTCAGTGTAACTCTGCCTAACTTTCTCCAAGACCTTGACAGCAATTTAGATTCCATTAATCAAGAGGACCTGGGTTTTCTCACTGCACCCACGGGGCTGTGGGGCCTGTCTTGGCTGTTTAAAAATGTGATCTCAATAAAGAAAACAGTTTTGAAGCATTTCCACCGATAGATTTCTCCTTTTCATCATTCATATTTGTTTATTTTGTCTATTATTTTTTCCAAAACATTTTTTTTTGCCAAAGTGGGATTACTATGGGGTGAAGAAGAAGTTGGGGATGGGCTGACTTTTTCCTTTCTGTTATTGTTGTAGTTTGACTTTTACAAGAGAGTATTCCTTTTTTTTTCGTTCCCCCATATGTATCAGCATTACTTAATCTCATGGGCATCCCAGTAAGGTTTTTAAAACAACCAATTCTTATTCCCAAATACGTTAAATCTATAGACCTTAGAGCAATAACATCCAGTGAGAAGCATGATAATTATACTCTCTTCACATATTTCAATAGATTTTCAGACTTTCTTTGTATCACAGCTTAGCTTAGAGTTCTTATTTCTTTGGGGTATAAGGAATTGAATTTAAAAGTCAACAATCTAGGAGCTTCAAAATTACTGCAGCCGCCTACTACCTTTCCAAAATAAGCACACGTCAAGACTACAGACTCTATTATTTATTATCCATGCTTGTTCTCTTACTAATGTTCTCAACTAAAATTTAAGCTTGAAAACAGAAACGCTACAGCTTTGTTGACACCACCCCAACACATACCCCACGTTAGACCCGGCCAAATAAAGGAAGTGTGTGTGTGAATTCTGGCTTTTACAAGAGGATATTTTGAGCATCTGGCTTTTTGTTGGCAATTAGGGTGTCAGCTTGCGGCATCTATAATGACTTGACTCTCTGTTTCACCTCCTCTTCCTTTTATTCTCTAGAAATCCCTCTTGAACCCCCTTGTTGGCTAAATACCCCTACTCCATGCTCCATGGCAGCCTATGCACACCTCTTTCTGAGTACCTACCACATTAAGGACCATTTATCAGTCACCATTGTATGCTTCCTGCCTGGCACAAAACAGGTGATCTGACAACGTTTCTCAGGAACGTAATTACATGAAAAATAACTTACATAAAAAGGAAAAATATTACATGAAAAGGAATCCTGATTTTTAAATGAATCTTTTTAGTACTGTAGCAGGATGGGTTTAATTTACCAATAGAAGCATAATACAGTAATTGCATTGTACTGTTTAAACTAATTCACAGCTGTAGGAAAATGATTAATTTTTAAAATATAGGCAACATGAGACTGGATAGTTATGAGCAGTGAAATACTAGAAAACAATGAATGAAGAAATAAGATGACTTTTCAGCAGTGGCTATAAATTATTTTGCTTTTAGGAACCTGGAAGAAATTGTCTTCTTTGAGTTTCAAATGTTCTGGCAATTCTAGTCATTTCTTAGCTTCCTCAATATCTCCCTTGAATTGCTGTAATAAGTGACTCTGAAGAATCAAAGTTCTTTTCTGGTCTGAGGTAGCCAACGATGGCCACACTGGGGATTTCCCCATAGAAGTCCTCTTTGAAGGTATGCATAATGTGAATTTCCATGGACTTTTTTGTATTCTCATAGTATGGATTCCATCTTATGCTCACCACTATCTTAGGAACATCTCCACTTCCACTTCCAAAACTGGCCCAACTATAATAAATGCCAGTGGATGTATCAGCTGGAAGATTATCTACTACTTGTTTAGGAAAGTTGGCAGTGGGGATGCCTACTTGCTTGAAGCCATGACTGAAGTAGAAGTAGGGCAGGTACCACATGACACCACCCGCTTGCAGCATGGGGTCTGGCCCTGTCTGCGTGACTGGAGGGGGCAGTCTAAGCCGTGCCTGGGCACCGCTGGACCAGCTGTGGGACACGGGCAGGCGCTCGGCCAGTCGGCAGGGCAGACAGCAGGCCAGGTGGCACTAGTAACGCACTGTGGTGGGTCCCTCATGCATGTGAACTAACAGAAGTTACCAGGCAAGTAAGAGGTAGTGTCTAAAGCCCATCTGTGCCTTTTTTCACATTGAGGAAGCTTTCTTCTATTCCTTGTTAGATGAGTTGTATTTGCATCCTCTTTGCATCCTCTCTCTTTTTTTAATCAAGAAAGCATTCTGGATTTTGTAAACTGCTATATCAATTGATATGATCATGTGGCTGCTTCCCTTCATTCTGTTAACATGGTATATTACATTAGTTGCTTTTCTTATGTTGACCCAAACTCGCATTCCTGGGGTAAATCACACTTGATTGTGGTGTATGATCCTTTTATTATGTTGGATTCAGTTCCCTAGTATTTTGTTGAGGATTTTTGCATCTATATTAATAAGGGATAATGGTCTTCAATTTTCTTTTCTTGTGCTCTCTTTATCTGACTTTGGTATTAGGGTGACGTTGACCTCATAGAATGAGTTCAGGAGTATTCACTCTTATTCAATTCTTTTTGAAGAGTTTGAGCAGAGTTGGTGTTAATTCTTTGGAATGTGTGGAAAAATTCACCAGTGAAGCTATATGGTCCTGGACTTTTCTTTTTGGGGAGGTTTTGATTACTGACTCATCTCTTATCTTGCTATTAGTCTATTGAGACCATCTGTTTCTTCTTGGACTCAGTTTAGGTATTTTCTATGTTTCTAAGAATTTTTCCATTTCATCTTGGTTATCTAATTTGCTGGCATACAATTATTCGTAGTATCCTCTTACAATCCATTTTATTTCTGTGAGATCAGTATTAATGTCCTCTTTCATTTTTTATTTGAGTAATTTGCATCCTCTGTTTTTGTCAATCTAATTAAAGGTTTGTCAGTTTTATTGATCTGGAACCAACTTTTGGTTTTGTTGATTCTCTTTATTGTATTCCTATTATCTATTTCATTTATCTTACTCTAATTTTTGTTATTTCCTTCTTTTGGTTCACTTTGGAGTTAGTTTGCTCTTCTTCTTTTTTTTTTTTTTTAAAC
>JAQZBX010085227.1:0-13154 GCA_029593785.1 Cabassous unicinctus
GGATGTGGGTTGTCCATCATCATCGTTTTGTTAGTTGTCCTGGGTGAGTCTGATGAACTGGAGAGTAGGTGTTGGCTGTAACCAAGTAGGTATTGGCTCAACTAGCATATGAACAGACTGAAGATTTAAATCTCTGGGACATATATTTAATGGGTATGGTGCTAATTATAGGTTCAAATAAAGGGGCAGAAAACCATGTGTAGGGAAATTATAAATGAGTCTAACTCTGTTACATAGATTAAATAGATTAACATATATTCCAAGGTAAGGCCCACCAATGGGGTGCCAGTTTCCTGGGATTGTCTGCCCTGTCTATAGTGACTAGATATTTCTAGAGCCCTCAGGAGCACCCTTGCTTGAGGCTTTGTTTACTGTGGCAGTTAGTGAGATCCTCCTGAGAGGTGCATAAACATAAACTCTGGAATGACCTCGTGACTCACTTTGAAATCTCTTAGTCATAAAACCTCTTTTATTTAATATATCTCCCTTTTGGTCAAGGTCTTTTTCCAAATGCATTACTAGTTGGTGCTTGGTAATAATCCCCGGTGCCAGGAAGGCCCATCCCTGGGAGTCGTGTCCCACGCTAGGGAGAAGGCAGTCAACTTATATACTGGGTTTGGTTTAGAGAGAGTCCACATTTGAGTAACAAGGATGTTTTCAGGAGGTAGCTCTTAGGCAATAGATATTACTAGGTGAAGTCTGTGGAAATGTAGGTCTTTGGTTGCAAATACAATTGTGGGAATGTTCTTTTGCCAAATATGGCAGTGGAGGGTCACTGGTGCGGGGTGTCAGAGCAGCAATAATTTTTTTTTTTTTAGGAGGTACCAGGGATTGAACCCAGAACCTCATACATGGGAAGCAGGTGCTCAACCACTGGGCTACACTTGCTCCCCAACAGCAATAATTTTAAAACAACCAAAATTCCACTCCTCAGAGATAATTAGATAGATGGATTTAATTTTGTATGTTTTACACATAGGCATGCATATATTTATATGCACAGTCACAGTAGCATTTCATTCTGTTAGAAGGTCCTCAAAGCAGTTGTTGAATAGGTATAGATTTTTTGTTATCAAATAGGATCCCACTGTACATACATATGATTTTGTCCTACATAGTATATTAAGACCAGATTTTAAATAGAGAATTTATTTACATTATTTTTATGGGTATGTGGTATTTCATTTTCATAGATATACCAACAAATACTTTAATATCCTGTAACATCCTGTGTTAATGGACATTTAGATAGTTTCCCGGCTCCTTCATTATTAGTTGCATTTTTGTGACTATCCTTATAAGAGTATAATAAGAGTAAACACATACATATGTGTGAGGCACAGATTTAAGTGCCATATATATATATTAACTCAAGGAAAAACTAAGAAAGTGTCATATATTGTAAGAAACTAAGAAGACATGACAACTAAATATAATGTTATGTCATGGATGGGATCCTGGAACAGAGAGAAAACAGTCACGGAAAAAACAGTGAAATACAAAAATGTGTATTGTTTACTTTATAATATTGCACCACAGTTAATTTCTTAGGTTTGACAAGTATACCATGGTCATGTAAGATGTTAACATTCAAGGAAACTGGGAACTCTCTGTATCATCTTTGTAACTTATCTTTTGTAACTGTTTTATAAATCTAAAATTATTCCAAAATAAAAAGGTTTTTTTTTTTAAAAAAAAAAGTTCCTATACTGAGAAATATCCATGAAAGAATGAGCTACACCTGAAAGTGCTGTGCACTCTGGAGACAAGATAACAATGCATCCAGGAAGGAAAAAAATAGAAAGAAATATGCCAGGGTATTAATAGTAGCTACCTATTAATAAATAGTTGGATTAAAAGTATTTTTTATATTTTTATGCTTGCCTGTCTAATCTTTCCATTTTACAGAAATCACTACTTTAACAATTAATGGAATTTTTAATATATATATTTATATAATTATCTTTCATTCTCTAAAATGATCTGGTATCACGTGATTTTTTTTTTTTTTTTTAAATGCCTGCCTCCACAAAGCTTACTGTGGACTCAGAGAAACCACCCCTAACTTCTCTTTCAATTGATTCTTCTTGGAAAAGCCAGAGTATCTTGAATTTGGTTAATGTCAGTAAAATGACTTGAAAAAGAATTGCTACATAAATACCAAATATTGCTATTGATCAGGTATTACTAGACCTAGCCAATGTGATTTTTTTCCTCAGTATTGACATGAAAACAATTTTCTGTAGGCAAAGAATCAGGACTTATTCATAATATTTTTATTTCAATTATAATATTACAAGGGTACTTGATATGTAAGCTACTATATACTCTGGAATATTTATCTTTTTCTTTCAATTTTGCTTTTTTGATAATGTTTTACAGATACTTTTGTGGGGTTAGAGTTATATTTACTTATGTCAAAATCATAATAGCTATATCACAAATTTTGAATTATAATGAAACTTCAGTAACTTTTTTCGGGACCAAAACCTTCCAATGGGTGCAAGAAGGCTTGTGGGGAAACTCTGGTCACCTCAGTAGTGAGGTTTGTCAGAGCAGGAGCTGGAATAGGTAGAGACAGTAGCTTAGATACTGTTTTCTGGGGTTGAGAGAGGGGTAGAGGAGAGTCTGGACTCTTCCTGGACTGGTAAGGGCCTCACTGAAATGTATACACATCTCCACAGCAGGACAGTGAACCATCCCCAGGGGAGCCTGTGACAGTTTTTTGTGAATCCCAGAAAAGATTATGTTGAACTAATTCATTCCTGTGAGTGTGGGGCTCTTTGATTGCATTAAATTCAGTTAAGGGACCTTTGATTAGATCACTTGATTAGATTGCTTTAGGTGTTTTCATTGGATTTCATCATTGAGGCTTGACCTAGGTTAGGTATCTGCCTTCTTATTGTGTCTTATATTAACTGAGAACACAGATATAAAGGCCAGATATAGAGAAAGGAAGCTCTGACATTTTGACCCTGCCATGTGAGAGAGAGGACTCCAGGTTCACCTGCAGCTGCAGAAAGACAGAGATGCTCCAAGAGGCTCAAGGAGATAAAGCCAAGGGAGAGATGCCTGATCACCAACAGCTGAGCTTGGGGAGAAAGCAGAGCAGCTGAGGATGACAGACGAGGCTCTGAAAGAGACAAGCCATATGCCTGATTGTCCACAGCTGAGCTCCAGGACAGGGCGAGCCTGGAGAGGAAGGCAGGGACCCTGGCAGAGATCGGCTGTCATCTTGCCTCACCATTTGGCAGGATGCCAGGACCACCAGGAGCTGACCTTGGTGAGACACCATCTCTGATGGTGCCTTGATTTGGACATTTCATGGGCTCAGGATGGAAAGATTTTCCCTAATAAAATTTCCATTATAAAAGCCAATACATTTCTGCTATATTGCATTGGCAGCCCTTTAGAAAACTAATACAGAGCCCTCAACTAACAGGGCAGAAAATAACACTGCGTGATAGGCAGAATAATGGGCCTCCAAAGATGCCCACACCCTATGCCCTGGAACCTGTGAATCTGTGACCTTACACAAATGGGAATTAAGATTGCAGGTGGAATGCAGGTGGCTAATCAGCTCCTCTGGAAGGGGGGAGAGTCTCCTGGATTAGACAGGTGGGCCCAATGTCATCACAAGGGTCCTTATAAATGGAAGGAGGAGATAGGGGAGAGAGAACCGGAGGGAGCATAGAAAGACTTACTGCTTCTTGCTTTGAAGATGGAGGAAGGGGCCACAAGTCAAGGAATGTGAGCAGCCTCCAGATGGAAAAAGCAAAGAAACCATTTCTCCCCTGGGGCCTCCAGAAGGAATGCAACCCTGCTGAAACCTTGATGTTAGCCCACTGAGACCCATTTCCAAGTTCTGCACTACAGAAGAAAACAAATTTGTTATTTTAAGCCAGTAAATTTGTGGCAAATTGCTAGAGCAATCATAGCAACTGGAAACTAATATACAACTGCTGCCACTTATTGTTTGCCATCTAGGTGTTTGATGTGCATATTATAATATTTATCTGCAAATCAAGGATTACTATTTTCCATAAAGAAATCAAAGCTTGACTAAGATGGCACTAGTCCTTTAGAAAGTGGACTAAATCATGGAACACACCACTCCACTTCCTTTATTTCTACCTCCTCTGCTAAAGTTTATTTTAGAATTTAACCTTATTACACAATGAATATTTTGTTGCATGTTATCTAAGTGGTACAGTGGAAAGAAAATGGAGTCACTACATAAAGATGCTAGTCTCGGCTCTTACTCTTATTGCTGAATATCCTCAGTCCCTTCACCTATCTAATAGGGATAATAATATTTATCTTACTTTTCTTTGTAGGAAATTAAATGACAGAGGTGGAAAAAGTAAAGTGTTAAATAATTTCCTATCCATAGTATCACTATTCTTTCAGGCTTTAGAGAATTTCTTTATTACTTTGGCTGACTCCCTGATATATCAAGAAGTTGGTGAATAGTTGTCACCTGTTTTCTATTATTTCATTATCACTCTGCCAGGTGATATGCTGATTCCATGCACAGGATGCTAAAAAGGACCTTCCTGAATACATTTGTTGTACCTAGATGCCCTTCACAGTCAGTCTTTCAGCTCTTCATCTGCCATAAATCTCACCATTTATAGTGAAATCCATCTGTTCCTCTTTTAACAGGAAAGTTTCCTTGATATGGTTCCATAGTTCCTTATTTCTTCAAAATGTAGATTTGTAACACAACTTGTAGCTTTTTTCTGTTTCAATATTGTTTACTTCACTAAGTAGTTTACACCTTCATTATTGGACCTTAAGAGTGGGAAATGTCCACTCAGCTTCCTTGAGATAAAGGGACTCAAAATGTACGGAAAGAATTCAACTAGCCTTCTCAAATGGCCTGAAGACAATTGTTTAACCTACTAAAGCTAGTTCAAGTGACAACTTAGGCAATTGCACTTGACTTTAAAGAAAATGCTCTTCCTCCGAGCATTCATAGTTCCACCTCACTTACCCATATAAGCGCTCGTGATCATTCAGGCCACTGCAGCTGGCACTAAATATCAAGGAACAAAAAAAGGAGATGGTACATTAAACTGTTTTGCGCTACATGGGATTTTATTCATTTCACTTAATGATTGGCTCTGGCTTCATTGTCATAACCTTTGTCATCTAACTTCTATCAAAAAAAAAAAAATCATACAAAAACAGTGATGTCCTTAACACTATCACTCTTTTTATTGGATGAACCATATTTTAAGCAGGCCAAATACAATATTCCTGGTTCCATGTAGAAGTCTGTGTATATCCTAAGGCTTGTTTGTCTGTCTTTAGACACATGGAGGCTTTATCCAGAATAGCACCTGTTTTAGCAAAGTGGTAAATCTCCAGATTATTAGGACTCTTTGTGGCATGTCTTAATGAAGTAGGGTCTTGATATGAATGCTATTTATGCTTCTTTTCAAAGACATGAAAAGTAGTCACAAATTATAGTTTAAAATATGAGATCGTCATTTGGCACAGAAGTTGGGCATCATCAACCAAAAGCATGAAAAGTCCTTTGGCAGTTAAGTAGCTGTGAGATTTTCGAGCAAAGGAAGCAGGGATGGAAGCATTGGAGCTGTGGGTGGGCTAGATGGACTTTCCAGGCAGAGCATACTTTAACAACCTCAAAACTTATTTGCAATGGCTGTGAAATATCAATTTAGCTAATAAGAATGTTAAAGCTTTTAAATTCGCACCTTAAGAAAGTAATTGCTCCCCTTAGTACCAGGTTATAAAAGACTTATGAAAATGAATTCCTAGGCTACAGGTGAGGCAGAAGAGGGTGGCAGTTACACAGTATGCTTAAGCTTCACAGTCTTATGTAAATATGGTTTGAACCATATTTACAACCACTTTCTTGTGATTCTCCAATGTCAGTGGCCCTGTTTTGATCTTTTTGAGTGTGTCTGCTCTAGTGAACAGTAGAAACATCCAAGGGGCGTTGAGTGTAAAAGGCAGCTCACTTTTCTTACTAGGAAGTGGAATCTCCAAGGGAACATACTCCTTAAGAATGCGTATTCTTATCCAGCTTTGGTTTGGGCAGAAGCTTATTCTGTAGACCCAGCCTAGATAAATGCCCAGAGACATGTTTGGTCACCTGGAGTTTTTATAGCTCTATAATTAAGCACAAATTAATTTTAACAATTAAGAATAATTATTATGAGCAATTATGTAAAATGACATGTGAAGCATTAAAGGTAATATACGGATCGATAAGAAAATGACTATATTTTAAAGAAGCTCCCATTTGTCTCTATTTTGCTTGGACATGAAATAAGGCAGCAGGAAAAACACTTCGTGAGCTATTGGGAGTTCATGTGCATGGGGGCATGGCTAATGAATCATAGCTTCAAAGGAATCGTCATATTCACAATGAAGTACGGCAAGAAAATACCTGACCCTGCAGAAAGAATTTTAAAACACAACCCCCCTCCCCTTGCCATAACAAAACTATAAACACAGAATATTCTGCCTCTTCCAACTTCTCTTTGATAGTCTTAATATGGTCAGTTTACATATATTCTGTTCCATAGCTGTAAGGAATACTTTCAAGCTTTTTTACAATTAGATTCTGAAAATTACAAACCAATAAACGTTTATGTTATCATGAGGGTGGAATATTCTTCATATTCTATTGCCTCATACTCAAACTTCATTTTCTAGGCATTTGCCTGGGCAGAACTGAGCTGAGTGTGAGCTAAAGTTACATTTTTTTTCTACAGTTACAGTGTGACCACCCCTGTGCCACTCAAGGGAAACGTCTCAGTGGCCTCTTCATACTTACACTCAAAATCAAACTCCGTTTTATTTTTCTGGATATTTTTGCACCATACTTTCCTTGCATAGCTGGTTTGGTAGACTGCCTTCCTTTCTTCTTTTACTCCTTCCTTCCTTCCTACCTGTTAATATTAAGATTCTACCTGCCTTTATTTATTAACTTGTCAGGAAAAGAAACGGTTTCTTTTTCATCATATTCTTTACACCTTCCAGATTCTTACCTACTTCAACTTTCCGTTAGAAATAATTCCATTGTTCTTTAAGTCCACTGCCTCCTGCTCTGTTTTGAACTGGTGACTAGTTGGTTTTGTTTTCCCTGGAGTATCTTGCTGCCTTTATTTTTCTCTTGAATTCTCTCTGTGCCTTCGTTTAAGCCTCAAGTTCTTCAAAGGTGTCACTCATTCCTTTGATTCTGTATCCTCACGGCAGCTCTTTGTTTTCTATTTATGCTCCTGAATTGCTGCACTGGTAAATGTTTAACAACAACAGACTCTCAAAAAAAAAACAAAGAAACTTGATTTTTAGCATATCCTAATTTCTGTGTTGTAAATATTCCCATCATGGTTGATGGCACCAAACATGGAGGTGTGCAAGGATGGGAAGGTGCTGCACTCACCAGCCAGTGCCAGCTGGCTCCAGCACACCACTGACAACTATCATTGTGACAGAAATATTTCTGAAAATACTCATACCTTTTTTGAGTTAACAAAACAAACCTGGATATAATTTAATTTCATTTGGTGATTCTGGGTCATTATTATTAATAACACATTCTAAGGCAAAATTACTAATTATAGAATCTTTAGAGGTTATGTCATTTAGAGGTTTTGCAGGTAAACTAATATTGTTTATTTTTTAAGATTTTCTATTAGTGCACATTTCAAAATGCAGTGTTTAAATCTAGTTTCCATAGTTTATAAATTGTGATAGCTTCCTTTGGCCTGGTTCACGATGATTTCCACCTTTTATTTGTGCTCTTTTACCAAGCCATCTCTAATTCATTTTTAAGATTTCATGGAATAAATGTTAATAGAGTGATAGGCTGTCTTCAATATAGAGTACCGATTTTCCAATGTCACATTAATTCAATTTCTCTTTCACAGTGTGTGTCTTTTCTAATATCATAAGAAAGAATGCTATCCATGCATTTTCAGACAGAAAAGAAAATGTTTTATTTTTCTGTTGGAAAAGTTCACTTTAAAGGTTTTTGTGATACTTGACAGCGTAGCTTTTCAGAAGGAATTGCCTGCAGCTACTCTTCAGGGTTTTCTTTAGTTTTGTTTCATTTTTTCTGAACACATCTACCCTGTTCGGATAGCTTTTTTAAAAGTGCATATTTATATCACTGATGAGCCAAAAAACAAAATGCTGCAATTTTACCGGAAGGATCCTGGCAACTAATTAGAGTCACAAGCAGAGACAACCAGGGCACTTTTTGAAAAACGTGGTGTTTCAATTCACATGTCTCTGACTGTCTTGTGTTTTAGCCATTTCTGTACATCTTCCCGTTGGTGAATGCAGGAGATGATGACAACTCATTCAATGATCAGGAGAGGCCCATGAAATGAATGTAGTTCTAGGGTGGCTGTCTTTAGGCATCTACTCTTTGCTCTTTTCTTCTGCGGCTTGCTGAAGGCAAATCTTAACCAAAGTAGATTCAGACTACTGAATGGAGGATATTTCTTTATGTCTGAAGAAATTAAAGCTATTCATGCATACACTTGCCACATAACTATAAAAATACCTAGGGTGCCATTTTCATTTCAAATCTGCAGCTTCTAGTGCCATCAGTATGGCTATGGTTGGATCTTTTTTTTTTAAGAATTATCATTTTATCAACGAAATCTAGAAAAATGCCTAAAATATACAAGTTTAGTATCCCAAGTATAGTAAGTGGAATTGTAAAAATCTTAGATATAGAATACAAAAAAAAATGTCATTTGAACATGATAATGACATCATCATGAATAGTTTAAATGTGTATTTTTATACATTTTAGAATTATTTAAAATGTAGTTATATAATATATATAAGATAAACTATGGCATGCCTGAAAATTGTTATGGCTCCATAATTTTTGTTTGGGTATTCAGAAAGGATTTTACTTAATTGAAGATGGCTTTTCACCTAGGCATTAGATCTCAATAAAATGTAGTTCAAAGAAACTATTTAATTCTAGTTTTACATCAGAGCCTTGAGTGCAGAGTAAGTAAATAAGTAAGCTTCATTTTGAAAAAAGTGGTTAGTCATTATCATCACTGACAGTCTAACGAGAGGAAAAGAAACAAAACAGAATATTTAATGTATATTTGCACATACACGGGGATGGGTAGGAGTTTGGGTGCTTTTTCTTTCCAGAATGATACTAGTTCTAGCATTGTGAGCCTGGAGTTATTGTTCCAAGTATGTTATAAGCCAATCATTTTTAAGTCATAAATAAGGTATCTGCCTGGATTTTGCTACTATAGAAAATGATTTCAGGAGTATATCTCCAGCTCTCCAGATAAGTTTAAAATCTAGTTTATACATAAGCCATAATATGCAAAAGTATCATAATGTATGTATATATATATATATCTATATATATATCTATATATTCTACAAGAAGTTGCAAAAAAAACAGTACATGAAATAGGTATCAAAATTCTAGTGTTAATGATGTCCCTAATTGTGATCAAAACTGACTAAGCAGATTTCTCTGGTATGATTGTGCTTAGCTTACTTGCTAATGGACTCCCTTTGTTTTATTGTAGCTCTCAGCATTAGAGAGGCAGATCTTTGACTTCCTTGGCTTCCAGTGGGCTCCTATTCTTGGAAACTTTCTACATATTATAGTGGTCATATTGGGTTTGTTTGGAACCATTCAGTATAGACCTCGATACATCGTGGTGGTAAGTCTTAATTTTATTACATCTTCATATAAAACGTAAAAATTTGCTATGAAAAGATTAATAAAATCATTTAAGCTGCCCCCTTTCATATGATGTGATATGGCTCTTTTGGCGCACAAATATTGAAATCTGTTAAGATGTTTATCTGTGGAAAACACAACACATTGAATGTTTTACAAAGATGGCAAAGCAACCTGACAACAAGTACAAGATGACATAATGTGACTCACAGCCTAACTGAATTCAAGTTTCAAAGGAAATTTAAAATGGGGTTTGGATAGAGTAGGAGGTCTGGTTGAGGTCTTGATGTTATAATTAGAGGTAACATTAACTATCATTTCAATGGCATATGTCAGTAACCACCCCGCCCCCGCCGCCAAAAAAACAAACCTATCTAGCCAGAACTATTTAATAACTGAAGACAGTAATATAAGTTAATTTTAAATGATTAAGTAAGTTACAAATACATGTACCAGATGTTATTTAGTACACACCTCTAATCTACTGCATACTGCATATTATTAATCATTTTCCCATTTTGTTAAGATAAATTTGAAACATAAAATACTCCAGAATATCCCAAACATGGTCAACATACACTCCAGTACAGGACATTTTAATGAGATGTATACGTAGAATCCATAATCTAAAGAAAGCTATTCATAGTATCAAAAGAAACAAAATCATCCATATAATCAAAGCTGCAGGTTGATTGAAAGAGAATTTGCTGGAGCAAGGGCCTCTCAAACCGGGGAAATTGGAATGAGAGTCTAAAATTGGCTTGCAGATTATAGTGGCTTATAGAGGCATATAGGGATTTTCAGGTGGGAATTTACAAAGCTTGACTGACATTTAAATTCTTCTTTACATAAGAGGGCCTTACAAAGTGGGGGACATATAGACATTGGTTAGTATGATATGCTTACCCATTTTTAATAGACCTTCGCTACTGGGTGAAGAGCAGCTTATCACTAGATGTTGCTTAAATTGCAACTTCATTGGGAATGTTCCACTCTCTTGGAAAGCCCCATCTTTGCTAAGTTTTTATCTTCTGGAAAGTCTCTGCCATAACTCAGAAAGGGGTCACTCCATACCACTTCTAATGCAGGTGGCCATATTATTTTATGTTAACAATCATAATTAATTTTCTTATCTATAAACAGAGGGCAGTATTTTAGGCTGCACATATAAGAGTGTTGTGAGGAATAACAAGCATATGTAACTAATTGTAAATAGGAATAACATACTCTAAGATGCTCATTGGGTCTGAGTACACAAACAGTGTTCAGTGCAATTACTGAATATTTTCTTGCAATGCAGTGACATTGCCTCACTAGAGGAAAACCAGAGACTCCTCTTCTGGCTCTGAAATATGCCATTGTGCAACTTTGATTTGATCCAATCCCATCTGTCTCAAAGAAGAAAGTTACAATTGTTTCTGTAAATGCATCAACTCTATTTTGAATAGAAAAAAGCTTTTTGAGATCTTTTATCACGTTTTAGAGATGAATGTAAACTAGCCCAGAGAACAGACTCAGCTCAAAATCTGCGGTCACTATGCTTTCTGCGGGTGGGTGAGGACTAAGCAATTTCCTCTGTACATTTCTTCTCTCAAAGGTATCCTCTGCTAAGCCACTGTATAGTCTATTGGAAAAGCATTTCATGGAGTTGGACTTGCAACAGAAGATGCTTGAATATCATGCAAAATATCAACTATTACTGAATTTGAAATGCATTCTAGCTGGTTGCTATGAACTTTTGCTCACTCATAGACTGTTTTATTTGATCCTGTTGGTGTTCTGCTCAGCTATAAAAATATCAGATGGCCATAAAACCAAGGGTTCTGTAGAATGAGTCTGTTGGTTTATGCTAGTGATATGATCTAATCCCATTGCTTTTACCCTTTAAGTCCTAGTCCTACAAACTGGTCACACAACTTCTGCCCTGATTGAGGCTTCTGACTTCCCTTTTCCATTATGGTCTCCCTGTTTGCTTGCAGACTTCTCCCCCTCGTGTCTTTTGCATTTTTCCTAAATTATGTGGTTCATATACTTAAAAACCTTCACTAACTCTTTGGTATCAGCAAGATCAAATCTGGGAATATTCTTGCCTGACCCTCTGGACCAAACTCATTTCTCTCCCTTCTTCCTTCTGCTCCCTCCCTCTTTTCCTTCCTCCCTTTTCCCTTTCTACCCAGTGCTCCCTTCTTTCTCTCTTCCTTTTCCCCTTCCTCTCTCCCTCCCTTCCTTCTTTCTTTCCTCATTTCCTGACCTCCACCTTCCCTTTTTCCATTTACCTTTTCTTTCGAAATGTATTTACTGAGTTTCTACTGTGTATGTGGCAATGGTAGGTGTGGGGAAGACTGGTGAGCCAAACACCAACAGGTTCTCCACGCCTGGGCACTTAGCTCACAGTCCAGCGAGGGGACATGTGCCTTTATAAATGTCATACTGCAGCATGAGTGGGAGCCCATCAGGAGGAGGTGTTGGGGGTCCTGGCAGGAACCACCACAGGACCTAGTGGGAGCTTGATAGCATCTATCCATTCATTAGACATTTATTGAGGACCTGCTGTATACTGTGCTCATGCTACATAGCAGAGAATACAAATGATGGGAGTCTCTGCTCTCCAGGAACTCATTATGTAGAAGGAGAGGAGGAGCAGAGTCCAGGGCTCTCTGGGGCTGGAGTGAAGAACAATCAGACTGCAGAGGCCCTGAGCCAGGGGCAGAGACTGGAAAGAGCTGAGAGTCTGTGCACTGAGGCGCCCTGAAGTCTGCTCACACCTGCCTCTCCAGCCTCCTCTTGCTCTCTTAACGCCACCTGGTGTTTGTGCCCCAGCACTAGCAACATTTTCTCTGTTCCTCCTGAAAGCCTCCTTCCATTCAGAAACTCCCTGTGCCTTTTACTCTGTGTCTTCAGCAGGATTGCAGTTATCACAATGTTTTATAGTCACTTCTCCTCCATGTCTTCCCTACTAGACAAAGAGTTCTTTGAGAACACAGACTATAATAGATGCTCAATAAACATTAGTGGACTGAATGGGGAACTAACATCTCCTGAGCTTCCACCTTATGCTAGTTGCTTAACATGGGAATAATACAGTGGTTTTATTCACAATATTTGAAGCATGTAAGTGGATTCTACTTACCAGAAAGAGAACCCTTCTATTAATAATAATAATCAACACATAGAGAACGGTGCAAAATATTACTGTTTTTCCTGTCTAGCCACCTACCAGTCCATAGACTCCAGTCATGATTGAAAGCTGGAGTTACTTGTCTCTCTGGTGTCTTTTCCTTTGCTTCCCTTTCTCCTGTCTCCCTCCTGTGTGTAGATGGTGGTGACTCTAGGCCTTTCAGAATCTTCGAAGAAGAACATCAACAAGATAAACAAGAATCTTTTTTTTTTTCTTTTTGCTATCTTAATCATTCCTTTCAATGTGTTATGCCAACCAAAT